>ML846353.1:32337-62245 GCA_009831015.1 Picea engelmannii
CAGAGCCCCACATAACACCACCCATCACCATTAGATCAATGGTTGCACCATTCACCACACCATATTGGCTCACAGAGGACAACATGTCTTTCTCCATGAGGTAACAAGTCTGATGTTGTGGAAAGTGTCATTTTAATAAATGAATCATTTGAATATGTTGCAAATGGTTCTTCCTTGATTTTGAAGACATTTTCTTGGAAATTATACTATTTTCCCTATTTCACCTTGGTGGTTGACATTGTGTCCTAGAAAGTGGTCACCCTCGAGGAAAGGGTTGCTACTAGGGGGTATCCTTGATGAGTCATCATACCACTCCTGCACATAATTTCCACCTTTCATGTTTCTTTCCTTTCATTTACTCATATTTTTTGTTTTTGGGACACATTGAACCAAGAAGGGATTGTACCTCTTTTCATTGGAAGAAGGGGATGAAGGCTCAGAGGATTGTAGATGGAAAAAGATAAAATAAAATCATAAAACTTTTAGATGCTCACCTAGGGATCCTGAGAATAATGAAATGTTTCTCACAAAAAATTCAGGGACACGTAAAAAAATCACTAATTGAACATGTCAACTAAGGTAGAGTGTGTGTGGGAAATGTTTTTCATGCTTAGGTAGAAGTCCCACACATTGTCTTCAACTTGGGGAAGCACAATTTGACCAGGGTAGAGTTAAGGTGGGAAATTTGTTTCATGCTTAGGTAGAAGTCCCACTTTAGCTTCAACTTGGGAACACTCTAATAAATTAAATGGAAAAAGGGCTTGGAAAAAGCATGCATCGTGGATGAAGGGAAACACACCCTCTACAAAGGAACCCATAAATGAGACAATATGAACCCTTGTATGTCAAGAAACCCCATGACCAAAAGTGTTACCCCTGTCCACCTCACACTCTTCACATTACTTAGAGAGGGTCCACTTGGGAAACACTACTTAACTTGGTGAATGATTCACCCAATAGGTCACCATTACAACCCTCCCATACCTAAATTTGGCTAGTTGCATAAGGTCTTTGAGAATTTGTTTATTTTTAGATGGGGGATTTGATGCACATGTTTGGATGGTTCTTTTATTATATTTGTGTTACTTGACATGATACTTGTGACTTGTGAGCCCTTGGATGGAGAATTTGCTTGTCTTTGCAAGGCCTTAATAGGTGGAAAGATTTCAGTGGAGGAACAAGGTCACTTGGACCTTCACTTGGGGCTTGGATCCCACTAAATGGATGATGCACACTTGATTCTTGGACACCTAGAATAGATATGTTTTCTTTCGAAGCACTTGAGGATCCCCTATAGGTGATTTTTTATCCTTCCTAGCCCCAACGACTTGCCTTTGGAGGCCTTGCACTGCACTTTGAGGATATGATGTCACTCATGGAAGGATAGGGTTTTGGTGGTTGCGATGACTTTATGATGGCTTGGCATGGTTGATGGACTAGAATACTTGGCAAGGTGGCACATGGACTTTGGAGGCCCAACAAGTTTCCTCATCCAGCTCAACGTCTTGCTCAAAGTGGCAAAACGTCACCCTTTTAGGGCATGATGTCATATTTTTGGGGTTATTTCCTATGTAAAACTAAATTTTGATTTTGTAAAGGGGAATTAGAGGAGGTAATCCTCCCTAATTGTGTTTTACCTTAAGTAATGTGGATAAACATTTTAGCAAGACCTCATATAAACAGAGGCTTTCTCATTTCATTTGAATATATCAACTCACTTGAGAGTTTAGACTCTCTTGGCTGAAATTTGCACCCTACTTGAGTATTTTGTACTATCTCTCTCTTGATTCTATCTTTGTGATGCTATTACTTGTCTATTGGTGAAGCAGTGGTGCACTATCTCCTAAATAGATTTCTTTTGGTACTTTGATGGAATATGCTTGATAAGAAAGGGTTTCTTCATGTTATTTATTGGAATTGGTAAGGAAATTATGCATTAATTATTTGGTTTCTACTTGTTTCAAGCATTAATTTTTCTAGACCCTTGGAGGGGCATAAGGGCATACACCCTCCATCAAGTCCATGTTGTTATAATTGGATTTCCTACTTTTTCAAAGATTGATAGGAGGAGTAAAAGGGCTTACACTCTCCTAGATTTACCTTGTTAGATTTAGTTTCTATAGGAAGTAAGAGAGATTACACCCCTAGAGAAGTAGTATATCTAAATATTACACAAGAGACTCCATAACCCAATTGATTAGGAACTAGTATATGTCACATTGGAGATACAATATTGTTGCATGCTTTGTTGGAATATTTCATTAGTGTTGTATACGTAAAATTCTGAGATATTTCATTTGTTCAAGTTGGAATATTTTCTTAGTGTTATAAGCTTGCTTATGCCCTAAGGGCATCCTCTTTTAGTGAAGGAATTTATTTTTGTATTAACATTAAAGCTAAAACAATTGGGGATGCAGAAAACTCACTTAAACTCTTTCATTTCTCACTAATATACCATTACAGTTTGCTTGCGAGCTACCATAATTAATCTACTTGTCATTGACTATCTTTTGGGTAGATTGTTCATTGATTTTAGTGGTTAGATATTGTTGTTGTAGAAATTTTTTTCTACATCCATAAGGCTTCCTTGATACTGTAACATCTAGTTTCACTGAGCACATTTATACTGACTTATTCTTTGAGGACACTTGCGAGCAAGTCATTCAGTTATCATACATTATGATTATGCCTTGATTATGATTTATATTATGATGCCATTGTGATTGTATGTTAAGTTCTAAATGTATATATATTGACATGTATTATTGACGAGTTCTCCTAAGTATGCAGGACACGTGACAGGTTGTGGATGCAGATGACATCAACGGTATTCCTTGGACTCCAGATTGAGTCAGGGAGTGGATTTGTATTTGATTTGAGCATTTTGTTTACACACATGTGACATATGATTGATTCCAATATGGATTTATGTATATGGATAATTGACATTGTCTTTGTTAGTGGATGCAGGCTTGGTGACACTTGCTAATCCGACTCGCATATGGAGTAAAGGGGTCATACACAGGAACCAGACAAATGAGGGAGATGTGTGACACCGTCCCTATCACATCCTACTAACACTTACGTCGTGACTTGAACGCATGGTTAATGAGTACCCCGTTCCAAGTGGTCCACGATGTTGTGAGGGAAGACTGAGATAGTCACTCACGAAGAACTCTAAGGGGCGTGCAATAAGGAAAAATCCATATTCCTTAAACAACCCTTAGTCTCTCACAAGGTCAACCGAGTGGAGTGTTGACTCCAAGCGTCGAATAAACTTCCAAACTAGTCAAAGATGAGTGGCACACTTGGAGCATGGAGGTGCATCTTGAAGGGCACATTGTGTAATTAATTTATGAGTCAATAAAAATCTAGATGACCTAGAAAATATAATAAAAAAATTAGACCTTGTTAGAACATAGTGTTTAATTAATTATTTAAATTTCAAACTAAGAAATCTAACAAGAAGTCTAAGTCTAAGATGTTTGACTAATTTAAAACATAAAAAGGAATTAAGAGAATTGTACTAGAAATTTAAATGAAAGAAGAAATAAGAATAAAATTTGGGTAAATACACATGTGTGCATAAACATATTAAAAGAGATTTTTAAATAAGAAGAAATTAAAACATGAGTGAATATGTGGTCCGCATAGAGTAGCATCTTGAGTCAATCTAGCACTAATCTTAACTAAAAGAAAACTCATAATCCAACTCAAACTAAAATCTAGTTAGGGGACACAAAATAAATGAAGAATTGGGGAACTAAGGGACAACTCAGAGGAAAAATAGGAACAAATTGGGAAGTGTGAGGGAAAATGCCTAAATAAAAAAAATAAAAAAAGAATTAACATGTGCAACTTGGGTAGAGTGTCACACATGTAGTGGGTGAATAATCATTTAATTAAATAATTAAAAACTTATTGTTTATGCATGAGGACATGTGTCATTGAGAAATTATATATAAAATAAATGGAGATAAAGGGAGGACTAGGGATCTCACTTTTGGAAAGCACTGTTATGCTGTCAAAATTTTTCTAAACTATTTTACTTGTTGAGAGTTGGGTTCCAAAACTTGAAAAAGAGTGGAAGCTATTCCTTGCAAGACAAGTTTTGGTGCTATTGATTTCTGGTTTGTTGTGTGTGGCCCCTTTGCGGCTTAGGGGGCTAAGGGGGAAGAAGAGTACCCCTAGTGTTTGTTGGGAAGTACCAGTGAAGTCTTGGATTAGTGGGCAAAGAAAGGACGTCGATCTATTCTAGATTGGAATTTATCATCAAATTACAAATTGTTCATTGGAATATTTAGTTATTTTTGTTAGTTGGATTTATTGAAATGTAACTTAATTTAAGTGATACAAAATGAATGTTCCATTATCCTTGTATACAATATAGAATTATGTTAATGAACAACAGTAAGAATGTTGGTGTAAGATAGTAATAGATGACAAGTTATAACCTAACCGTAAACAATAGATTCAACTATTTGTGAAATGTTGTGATTAAACAAAGAAAATATGATAATGCATGGAAAGATCGAAGATCAATGTATAATATAGTTATTTTTATAAGTCTTTTAATTCATTATTGTTAGGTATTATCTTTGTACTTGAGGTTGATCGCAATTTTTTTGTGTTAAAGATTTATGGAATAAGTTGTATACTTCCGTTGGAACTCGAACCATTTGTACTTATCAAGCAATTATTTAGTCCTTCTAAGTGTAGAATCATCTTGATATATTGTATTAAATAAAAACATACAATTTTCATATTGTGATAATTTCCTTGCCATTTTAAGCAGTTTTATTCTATTAACAGTTCACTCTTTAAAACATGTATTTATTGTATTTATCGTAGTATTTTAAAAGTCACATAAATTTTATATTTTTATATTGGTGGGATAATTTATTGATTCTCTGAATAGGAGATAAAATCTTCTTTTATAGGAATCAAGAACCCCTACTAATTTCATGTGGATATAGTTTTTAATGGAACTTTTCTTTCTCCTTTGAATATGCCTTATGACTTGATCTTAAATTCAAAATCCCTTCCTTTGGAAGTCGAAGGCTCGCACTGGTTCTTATCCTTTCCAATTTGTTACCAGGGCTTCATTCGTTCCATCGATTAGTTCTTCGCTTAGTTATTAGGGTCCAAATATATTCCTCTCTCGTAATATATTAGGGTTCTTAGCTTAGTTACGTTAATTCAACCTTCCAATTGTAGACATTCGATTAATCCAAAAAGATTAAATTCTAGGTTATACCTAGATACGCAATAAACAATTATAAGAACCATGTATAAATACACTAGCTCACTTAATTATTATTAACATGACAATTGGGGTAATAGGACTCTACAATAATCTATGTTTACTTATGATAAGCATACTTGAATAAACATAATGCATATATATATATATATATATATATATATATATATATATATATATATATATATATATATATATATTCTTTAGTACATCATTATTTTATGTGCCTCATAGGTATCAAACTAATATGATTGGATTATTGTGTTGGGTTGTGTTTTGAATCTCAATATTTTAGAATGTTATAGATGTAATAGAAAGAGAGGAATATAATTTCTTACCTTGAGCGAATTATTAAAAATTAGAATAAATAATTTAATATTAGTGAATGCTTGACAAACCAGATATTGATTGGTACGATGCTTATACCTCAATTTTAATGATGACTAGCACATATTGTTAACGAATTGAACTTGTAACGAATATTGAATTTTATTGACTTGAAATAAATAATCTAGGAAGTAATTGGAATATTATTGTCTTGAGTTACTAGCTGAGTTGAATTAGCACTTTTAGCACTTAATCTTCGCGCAAGAGTGTATAGCTCTTTAATAATATTTAGTCTTTCTTTTATATACTTCGTAGTGTTGGTTTATGTTGAAGCACAATTGCGCATTTCATGTTTAGGATAATGTGATTAGTTGACTTGTATGTTGCCTCGATATAATTTAAGGACCTAGATTCAATATGGTAATGAGTAGGTCTCATTACGTAATTTGTTCATCTTTTCTTGATGGATCATTCTTGATAATCACCTTGTCTTTGAATTGTAAAATAAAATAAATTACATATGAAAAAAAAAATCTTGATAACTTAACTTAGCTTGTGTTGTAAGGGTGGGTTGTTACATAAGGTATCAAAGCAGGTTCAACTCTGCGACAACAGATCCGTTACGTCTTCCATTGTGTTATTTTAAAAATGATTAAATATGTATAGCTAATTCGAATTTGTATTTGTTCATGACAAGTATCATGGTCATAGGACATAGGATGAGTAGACTACATGGTGCAGGGGGAAGAGGTATGTTTCCTCCGAGAGCATCCAAGCAGGAGGGATCAATTCCACTTGGAGAGGAGCAAACTACTGAGCAGGAGCAGGTTGTTGTAGGAGATGTGGTAAGTATGATGAGATCCGTCCAGAGGATGTCAGAGGCATTGATCAACCGCTTGGATTGAGATGAGGGTAGAGAGTTTGTGCCCAATGAGGGTTCATAGCGCACTCCCAACAGGTAGTAGTAATATACATAGAGAGCTCAATAAAGTGAAATTTCTCGAGTTCTGTGGTGCCACAGACGGCTTAGCCATCGATGCATGGTTGAATAACATGGAAATGTGCTTTGCATTATGTGATTACACTTCCAACATGAAATTCCGCATGGTAGTATTTCAACTGAAAGCGAGTGCTCTTCTTTGGTGGAAGACACTCTTACCTCAACTAAACATGGTCATTGAAGACATGTCATGGGAATTGTTCGAGGAATGATTTCGAGAGAGGTACTTGTCTGATGAATTCATTGAGTTCTAGCTTAATGAGTTCAATGCCTAACGATAAGGTAGTCGTATGGTACCAGAGTATGAGGCCAGGTACATGGAACTACTTAGATATGATCCACATATGAACACTGAGAAATTAAAGGTTAACAAGTTTGTGTTTGTCCTCAACTTCAACATTCATGCGAAAGTGATGATCTTGATGCCTAAGACGTTGCACGATGCAGTTCAGAAGGCTCCCATTTTTGAAGAAGAGATTAACAGTGGGGGTCAGGGCGGGACTCCTTCCACACAGACTAGATAGGCGCCAGGAGCGCAACAACATCAAACATCGGTTAGACAAACTTCTAGGCACTGTGGTACACCCAAAGGACTTGTATTCTCGACACCGTGACAATATAATCCTTATCATAGGACTCCTTACAAAGCACCACAACAGAAGCAACAACAACAACAGTTTATACCTAGTCTGCAAAACAGACCAGTACAAAAAACTACTAGGCCAACAACTTCTACTTCTAGGACTAGGAGCACCGGACCGAAGAATGGATGTTGGACATGTGGAGAACCACATTACCAGAGAGACTTTCATATTGAGAAGGAAAGAGTTGTCGGATCATCAAGAACTACGACAGTTGGAGATTTGGGAAAGTCCCACAAGATACATACAACGACGAATAACCGCCAGGCTGAGCATCATTCCACCATGCTCAAGACGTTAGGTATGATTGTCGATCATCATTTTAGTATTTTAATAGATCTAGGAGCTACTGAAAGTTTATATCTAGTGTTGCGCTTAAAATAATAAGGTGAAGGAAGTTGAACAAGATTAGCTTAGACATGTGGAGATGGCATCTGGTGCCAAGAAAAAGATTGGGGAAAAGTCAAGGATTGTAACATTAAATTGGGTGACTTCATGAAAAGTTTAAACATGTATGTTACAATCTTGAGATCTTAAAATATAGTGATCATAATGGATTGGTTAGAATCACATGATGCTATACTTAACTGCAAGATGAAACGGCTAAGTTTAATAGATGATTTGGGACAGAGTAGAGTAATTGTAGGAAGAAAGCAGGGAGTGTCGTTGAGGTTTAATTCTTCCTTACAGTTACATAAAAGTATGCACAAGGGGTTTAAGTTATACACCATCTTAGTGCTTAACGAAAAGGGGGACATGGAAGGATTAGAAAACCTACATGTAGTATCAGATTTTGTCGATATATTTCTTGAGGAATTACCAGGTTTTCCGCTAGAAAAAGAATTGGAGTTTACCATAGATATGAAACCTGGAACTGAACCTATTGCAAGAACGCCATACCGGATGTCAACACTGGAATTGCAGGAGTTGAAAATGAAATTGAAGGAGTTGTTGGATTTGGGACTTATAATTCCAAGTGTATCACCGTGGGGTGCGCCAGTTATTTTTTTGAGAAAGAAGGATGGATTATGGAGGATTTTCATTGACTATCGTCAATTGAACAAAGCTACGATCAAGAACCAATATCCGTTGCCAAGGATTGACAATTTGTTTGATCAGATGAAGGGAGAAATGGTGTTTTCAAAGATTTAATTGATATAAGGATATCATCAGTTACATATTAAGGAGCAAGATATCCCTAAGACCACATTCAAGACGAGATTCAGAAACTATGAGTTTAATGTTTTATTGTTTGGACTGAGGAATGCCCCGGGCGTATTCATGAGATTGATGAATACTTAGACAAGTTTGTACAAATATTTATCGATGATATACTAATTTATTCTCGGACGAAAGAAGAGCACAACAAACACTTTACATTGGTTTTTACAGTTCCTAAGAGAAAACAAGTTGTACAGGAAGTTGTAGAAGTGTTCTTTTTACTAGACAAAGATTCATTATTTAGGACATATCATATCTGGAAAAGGTATCGTTGTAGATCCAACAAAATTATAGGCTATTATGGAATGGCCAGCACCGACGAACGTACAAGAAACACGTATCTTTATGGGGTAAGCATCTTATTATCGATGCTTCATTGAAGGTTTTTTGAAGATAGAAAATCCAATTACGAAATTGTAGAAGAAAAAAAAGAAATTCGCATGGTCAGAGAAATGTGTGGAAGCATTTCAAAAGATTAAGGAGTTATTAATGAAAACACTGATACTGAAGGTTCCTAACATGGAAAAGGAATTCTTTGTATGCACGGATGCATCCAAGGAAGGTCTAGGTGGATTTTTGATGCAACACGGTCAAGTGATCACTTACATTTCAAGGAAATTAAGAAGGCATGAAGAGAATTATGCAACACACGATTTGGAGTTATTAGAAATCATTTATGCCTTGAGAGTTTGGAGACATTATCTTATTAGAATAAATTTTGAATTAAAGACTGATCACTGTGGATTGTAGCATATTTTTACTCGGAGTGACTTAAACGCACGACAAAGGCGTTGGTCATAACTACTTAGCAAATACGAATTTGAGATTACCTACATCAAAAGAACAATGAATAAAGTAGAAGATGCATTGAGTCGGAGACCACACATATTCTCAGTAATACCTCTTAAGATGAATCTTCGAGAAAAGATTCTAGATTTACATATTGATGACGATTGGTACAAGGAAGTTAAGGATAATACCAGACAAGATACCATGATGGTACCAAGGTATGAAGGTTATTCATTTGACAACAACAGAATGTTGAGGTATAAAAACAAAATTTATGTACTGCCTAACGACGAATTAAGAAGTTTAATTTTAAGAAAATCTCATCGAGCAATATACATCGATCATCCTGGAATCACCAAGATGAAGGCATACCTTAAGCCTTTATTCTTCTGGAAAGGAATGAAGACTGGCATAGTTAATTGTGTGGCAAGATGTATCGAATGTAATCAAGTGAAGGCCGAGCATAAACATCTAGTAGGATTGTTACAGCCACACATGATTCCTGAATCAAAATGGGAAGTCATTTCGATGGATTTTATTTTTGGATTTTCACTGATGACAAGGAGACACGATTCAATTTTTGTAGTCATTGATACTCTGACGAAGAGTGCACACTTTATTCTAGTGCATACGACGTTCTAGCCACCAGACATAGCTAGAGTATTCGTTAGTGATATTGTGAGGTTACACGGTGTACCAAGAAGGATAATATCTGATCTAGGATCGGTATTTACAAGACGATTTTGGACTAGTTTCCAAGAGGATTTGGGAACAAAACTAAATTTTAATACATCATATCACCCCAAAACAGATGGAAAAATAGAAAGGATGAACCAGATTTTAGAGGATATGTTGTGAATGTATGTAATGGATCAACAAAAACGCTGGGAAAAATTCTTACCATTGGTAGAATTCACGTATAGCAACATTTATCAGAGTACAATTAAGATGGCACCTTTCAAGTTTCTTTATGGATGACCGTGTCAGACACCTATGAGTTGGGATAGACTAGAGGATAGGATTCTGGTAGGACCAGAAGTAATCCAAGAAATGGAAGAACAAATGAAATCTATAAGGAAAAGGATCAAATAAGTGTAATATAGGAAAAAGAGTTATGTCGATGTGCATCGTATTGACCGTAGTTATGAAGTTGGCGGCAAGGTTTTCTTGTGAGTGAAACCGCATAAGAGTTTGATCAAGTTTGGAAAAGGTGTTAAAATCTCTCCTAGATTAGTGGAACCTTTTGAACTTGTAGAAATGAAAGGACCCATGAATTACTAACTAGCCTTTCTTGATTCTTTGAGGTGTATGCACGATGTATTTCATATATCTATTTTGCGACATTATATTTCAGATCCATCACATGTTATTGACTTGAGTTCCTTGCAGGTGTTGGATGAGGGTTCTCTCATGGCAGAGCCAATCCGCATACTGGACCATCGCACTCGACAACTACGACGTTGAATAGTCAATCAGATCAAGGTCCAGTGGGACAACTATAGTCCACACTCAGCTACTTGGGAGGACGCATATGAGATGCATCAACAATTTCCTTATTTGTTTGATAGAATGGACATTTACATTTGTGTTAGATACATTTCTTTCTTTCATTTATATTGTAAAAACTTTGGGATGAAGTTTAAAACAAGATGGGGTGTATGTAACATCCAATTTCACTGAGCACATTTATATTGACTTATTCTTTGAGGATGCTTGCGAGCAAGTGATCCGGTTATGATACATTATGATTATGCCTTGATTATGAGTTATATTATGATGCCATTGTGATTATATGTTAAGTTCTAAATGTATATATATTGACAGGTATTATTGACGAGTTATCCTAAATGTGCAGGACACATGACAGGTTGTGGATGCAGATGACATCAATGGACTTCCTTGGACTTTGGATTGAGTCAAGGAGTGGATTTGTATTTTATTTGACCATTTTATTTACACACATGTGATCTATGATTGATTCCAGTATGGATTTATGTATATGGATAATTGACATTTTCTTTTTCATTGGATGCAGGCTTGGTGACGCCTGCTAATCTGACTCACATATGGAGTAAAGGGGTCATACACATAAACTAGACAGATGAGGGAGAGGTGTGGCGATGTCCATGTCACAACCTACTAGCACTTCCTCCCTGACCTGAACGCATGGTTAATGATTACCTTGTTCTGAGAGGTCCACGATGTTGTGAGGAAAAACTGAGATAGTCACTCACAAATACTTATAAGGGGAACGCAACAAGGAGAAATATTTGTTCCTTAGACAACCCTTAGTCTCTCACAAGGCCGACCGAGTGGAGTGTTAACTCCAAGTGTCGAACAAACTTCCAAACTAGTCAAAGGCGAGTGGCACCCTTGGAGCATGGGGGTGCATCTTGAAGGGCACGTCGCGTAACTAATTTATGAGTCGATAAAAATCTAGATGACCTATAAAATATAATAAAAATTGTATACCTTGTTAGAACATAGTGTTTAATTAATTATTTAAATTTCAAACTTAGAAAGCTAACAAGAATTCTAAGTCTAAGATGTCTGACCAATTTAAAACATAAAAAGTAATTAAGAGAATTAGAATGAAATTTAAATGAAAGAAGAAATAAGAATAAAATTTGGGTAAATACACATGTGTGCATAAAAATATTAAAATGGATTTTTAAATAAGAAGAAATTAAAACATGAGAGAATATGTGGTCCACATATAGTAGCATCTTAACTCAATGTACCACTAATCCTAACTAAAAGAAGACTCATAATCCAATTCAAACTAAAATCTATTTAGGACACACAAAATAAATGAAGAATTGGGAACTAAGAGGAAAAATAGGAACAAATTGGGAAGTGTGAGGGAAAATTCATAAATAAATAAAATAAAAAGAGAATTAACATGTGCAACTTGGGGAGAGTGTGGCACATGTAGTGGGTGAATAATATTATAATTAAATAATTAAAAACTAATTATTTGTGCATGAGGACATGTGTCATTAATAAATCATCTATAAAAGAACTGGAGAGAAAGGAAGGAGGGATCTTACTTTTGGAAAGTACTGTTATGATGTCAAAATTTTTCTAAACTAGTTTACTTGTTGAGAGTTGGGTTCCAAAACTTGAAAAAGAGTGGAGGATCTTCCTTGTGAGGCATGTTCTGATGCTATTGACTTTTGGTTTCTTGTGTGTGTCCCCTTTGCGGCTCAGGGGGGCTAAGGGGGAAAAGATTACCCTTAGTGTTGGTTGGGAGGTATCGGTGAAGTCTTGGATTAGTTGGTAAAAGAAGGACGACAATCTATTCTATATTGGAATTCATCATTAAATTACAAATCGTTGGTCACAATATTTAGTTATTTCTGTTGGTTGGGTTTATTGGAATGTAACTTAATTTAAGTGATGCAAAATGAAGGTTTCATTATCCTTGTATACAATATAGAATTATGTTAATGAGCAATACTAAAAATGTTGGTGTAAGATAGTAATAAATGACAAGTTATAACCGAACTGTAAACAATAGACTCAACTATTTATGAAATGTTGTGATTAAACAAAGAAAATGCCATATTCTATAAGAATGCATGGAATGATCGAAGATCAATGTATAATATAGTTATTTTTATTTCTTTTAATTCATTATTGTTAGGTATTATCTCTGTACTTGAGGTTGATCGCAATTTTTTTGTGTTAAATATTTATGGAATAAATTGTATACTTTTGTTGAAACTCGAACCATTTGTGTTAATCAAGCAATTATTTAGTCCTTGTAAGTGTAGAATCATCTTGATATATTGTATTCAATAAATACAGATAATTTTCATATTGTGATGATTTCCTCGCGAATTTAAGCAGTTTTATTCTGTTAACAGTTCAATCTTTAAAACAGGTATATATATTGTATTTATCGTAGTATTTTAAAAGTCACGGAAATTTTGTTGTTATATCGGTTGGATAATTTATTGATTCTATGAATAGGAGCTAAAATCTTCTTTTACAGGAATCAAGAACCCCGATTAATTTCATCTGGATATAGTTTTTAATAGAACTTTTCTCTCAGATTTCCTGTTTCTTTTTATAGCATAATAGGTTCTCTTAAATCTCCCAGGAATTTGCATAGAACCTTCGAACTTGCGTTATGTTCATTGGCTTATTCGACGTGGCAAGTTCAAGTGAGACGCAGTCAACACGAGTTGAACTGGTGTCTTAATTACCTCTTACGTTTCTCTTGTTGGTCGATTGAACATAATTGAGATTTTTATAGGTGTATCAATTGAATATTCTTTAAACGATTGGTGATTAAGACCTGTGTGTTTGGTTATTCTTTTTTTTTTCGCAACAGATTTTAAAATTTAACATTGTTTTGCAGATACACAATACTTTGGAAACCATCCTTTATCAACAAGATTATTTTCCAAGCCTTTACTCACTTCCAATATTGACCTATAGGGGTTTCATTGGTCATCTTATCACTTTCCATCTCAATCCCCCTAGGGTCACTAGGATTACCCCGTTGTGTTGATTTATCATCACTAAATCTAGGGGAGTGTCTATCTAAGGTGACAATGGGTAGGTACTCTCATATTTGTCTCACTCTTGTGGATTGGGTTGGGCTTTTCCCAACCTACAATTTGTGTGATAACATGCTTGGAACTAAGGTTAGGATCATATACTACAAAAAACCCTAAAACTATGTCCTAAACCAACAAGGAAATCCAAATGCATTGATCCCATATCTCCCCACCATGGTCCACAACAAACCATTGCAAATGAGGAGAAAATTAAATAACCACTACCTCAAAGATTTTGTGCGGCCCAAAAGGGGCCATTCTAGCAGTAACACATATGATTATGAAGCTCAAACCCCAAAAAATTGACTTCTTGAAGGAAGACTAATTATGGCTTAGTTCATTGCAACACTCCACGAAGAAGTAGTTTGTGACTAGGAATCATTATCCCTTTAAGATCAGGGAAAATTTTAAAGATCCATATTTTTCTAAAAGTGTAGAAACCTTGGCGAATCTTACTAATTCTTAAAATTCCAACCTTAAAATGTTGGTGATATTTTTGTAAAAATATTCAAATCCTAGGATTTCGATGAGGGATATCCTGAATGAGTTGATCCTATTTTTGGAAAGAAAATAAATCATGTTTTAAGTTGAAATGCCTCACCTTCTATTGTTGCACACATCCACTGTGAACACAGAAACAAAAGAGGGGAAGATTTTTCTTAAGATCCATCTCCACGCATGCTTGGGTCTACATGAAAGGAGTTACATCATCCATTAGGGATCATCACCTTGCCAAACCTTCTAGAAAAAAAACATATGAATGGTTGTATGTCCACTAAGAGAGTGGATAATCTGAACCAAAGGGGGTAATTAGCGATTCCATGGTCATCTAGGTTGAAATAATCCCATGAGGAATGGATGTAATCAAGATAGCAAGGAATGTTCCAAGTACCACAAATTTGAAGCACATGTTTATTAGAAGCATAAGATTTTAAAAGAAGGCACACAAATTTAGAACCCAAACCCTAGTAATAATTCAAATAAATACTCCTAGCTTCCCAGTTTAGAATAAAACCTCTATTAAAGGCGCCCTCATCTAACATTTTTGGAAAAAAAAAATAGAATCACACTTTGAGATTTTAGGTTATAGAATTCCCTAAAATATTCCTTATTGTCCACCAAGAAAATTTGAAGTCATCTAAATTATGAGAACAAATGATACCCTTCCCTGAAGGATTCAACTGAGGCACATACGTCCCATGTCCCAACAAAATCAATTGCACCTAAGAAAGCTCACAGGTATCATTCCCAATGTTTGAATATGAACTCTAGGACCCAAATGGAAGAGAACCATTGGAAGTCCTTTAGGAGGTGGAGAAAACCCTGTGTCCTCATGAGATCGAGAGACCCCATCACTAGCTAATTGCTCAATCTCAACAGGTACACTCAACACCATGCCAATGTTAGCTTCAATCATGAATTTCTCCAACTTCAAGCTCAAATCCACCACAAATCCATCATCCATTTGATCCACATCAAATTTTGAAGGGAGAGGCGACCAATCCCCAATTGTTTTTCTCAAGCTACCAAACCAACACCAATGAACTTGGTGTTAAAAAATCTCATCGTAGCACGCACTTATAAATCGCTATCCATGATCTGCAAGAAAATTTACTCGGAAGGAGGGGAATGGTATTGAAGATGGTGTACTTAACTAATCTCTTCCTCACACCCCTTCCCCCCACTACTTGTCTCTGTAAAATTTTGTCTATTGCACATACCCATGAACACCCATCATCATATCCTTACCCTCCTATTCAAATTATACCTCAACCCACACCCCATTCATACCTTTACCCTATCATACAACTCCCTACACCTATAGGAACCCTCCCTCTTAGCTATAGTTGATCCATATTTAGGAGCGAAACGAACTAATTAACAGAATGAATAAAATAAACACACAGATATGAAGAATAACATAGATATCTAGTGAACAATATCTTCTATTGAATAATGAAATAGGTTGAAACTGTAAAACTGCAAAACTCAAACACTTGCTCGAATGGTGGTAGCTATCTCTGAGAAGAGATGTGGCTGCTATGCGCATCTCTTTGAGAAGAATAATTACAATGAGGCTCTAGAGGCCTTTCTGATATTTCTCATGAGTGCCAAAACCATAGACATCCAAAAACCTAACCCTAGAAAGTGAAACGCCAAAATTCATGTGGGCCCCTATGGGTAAGTTGGTGTAAGTTGGTACCTCAACTTCCCAGGGTCGTAACTTTTTCATACGACCTCCGTTTTAGGCGCGTGATAGCTTGTTGGAAAGGTATTTCAGAGAACTATGCATTCTACCATCAAACTCTGACTTTTTCTATAGTTTGACTCTGGCAAGCCAAAAAAACAACGTTTAGTGCCCCAAAATGGCCCTAAACTACAACAAGATGTGCTGACATGAAAACATACAAAATAAGCCAGTAGGATTAGGAAAGAGGCCACCAGTATCCACCTGGAGGATGTGTGGGGATTCATACATCCCTAGAATTGTATAACTCACAATTACAAAGAAGTACAGAAGAACGTGTTGAACAAAAATGGACAAGAGATGCCAGTTGGAATAGGTGGGTGGCCACCTATATCCACCTGGATCAATCCTCCCCCCTTAGGAAGAAATGGTCTCCATTGCATTGAGTTCCCCCATTAGGTGAGTAAAAATATGTTGGATTTGGCCCCAGGTGAGCCACTTGCCTTGGTGTAGGAGTTGCCCTGCCTTCACAACCCGATAAAGTTGGATCCTCTGTTGGCGAGTGCCCTTAACCTGTGTGTTCACTATTTGATCAATGGATCCTTGTTCCATGCAGTCATGGTTGAGCTATGTTGTTGACAATTGTTTTGGGATCTCTAAGGTGTCCAATAATGGGGTAAAATATGGCCGAAGGAGGTCCACATTGAACACTAGATGCAGGCCAAGGAAGGGTGGAGTGTTGAGCTCAAAAGCATTTCTACCCACAACCTTGGTGATAGTGTAAGGCCCATAGCGAAGTGGGTGAATATTTTGATGGGGCCCGGTGAGACACTCCTTCTGCAAATGTAACCATACTTTGTCGCCAACCTGAAACTGGTGTGGTACCCTGTGTTGATCATGGTGCTACTTGTACTTAGCATTGGATTTTTGCAAAATATCTTGGACCTGTTGGCGGATGTGTTGAATCCGCTCAATGAATACAATGTCTTTGTCGATCGCATACTGATCATGGGAAGAGTCTGTTTGTGCGGTGGCAAGAGGAAGTGAAACATCAATGGGTCCCAAGGGTTGGAATCCCATACCCACCTAAAATGGGCTATAGTCGGTAGAGCTATGGAGAGCCTTGTTGTAATTGTGTTAAACATAGGGGAGACTCTTGTCCCATGTACATGGATTCTTATAATTGTACATGCATAGGATATGCACAATAATATGATTGACAACCTCTGTTTGGTCATCGTTTTGAGGGTGGAAAGAAGTGGATTTTGTGAGCTTGGTTTCCAACAGAAACTTGAGGCTCGACCAAAATGTGATGAGGAACCTGTTGTCCCGGTCGAAGATGATGGTTTGTGGTATCCCAAAGTGGACACAAACTCATTCAAAGAAGATCTTGGCAGTATCTGTCGCTGTGATATTCTTCTTGCAAGATGTGAGGATGGCCATCTTCAAAAACCGATCAATGACCACAAATATGCAGTCATTTCCTTGCTTGGTGGATGACATACCAGACATGTAATCCATTGATATGGATTCCCAAGTCTTCTCGAGAATAGGAAGAGGGGTGTATAAGCCTTACTTCTTGATGGTTGGCTTGGCAATGGCATAGGCAGTACAAGCTATGATATACTTGTTGGCGCCCTGTCGAAGTTTTGGCCAATAAAAATGTTTTTGAAGAATGACCACAATTTTCTCCACACCTTTGCTTCCCAAATGAGCTTTTCACAGTCGCTTGTAGGAACACAGAGATGGCCCAAGTGACATAAGAGTCTGTCCTGGATGTGAAAATCGGTGACGATTTTGCATGTACCCAAGAGCTGATAGGTGGTGGTGAAGTCCGGATCTTGCTGATAAAGTTGGGGCCACTCAGATGCTTCATGTCCACGGGGATGGAGCACAGTTGTGAGTGTAGACATAGGAGGTTGACTAAGGTAGTAAAAGACACGATTGGAGATATATGTCTTATACTTGATGTTTATATGGAGTTGTTGTAGGTAGGTGGACCACTTCTGATGGTGGTTGTTTTGCAATTTCCCTTGTGTCTCTATGAACTGCAAAGGATTGTAATCAGTGTGTATGATCGTCTCTTTTCCCAAAATGTAATGTTTCCATTGACGACAGGCTTGTACAATGGAATACAATTCCTTGTCATAGGTGGGGTATTTCCAGACATTATCGGAGAGTGTCTCACTATGGTATACCACCAGATGCCTATGTTGAGTGAGAACTGCGCCCAAAACATAGTCAGATGCATCAGTCTCAATCTCGAACGGTTGTTGGAGATCGGGCAAGGAGAGTACTGGAGATGAGCACAAGCGATGTTTCATATCATCAAATTCTCGTTTATACTCCTTCCCCCACACGAACTTGGCCCAACCACCACCCTTGATCACCTGGTTGAGGGCCTGTGCAATATAGGAGAATCCCAACACAAATTGTCGATAGAAGTTGGCTAGTCCAAAGAAGCTCTGAAACTCGGTCAGTGTGGTCGGGGCTAGCCAGTCACAAATGACTTGGATCTTAGTAGGATCAACATGTACCCCATGGTCATCAACAATATAGCCCAAGTATTGGACCATGTTCATGCCAAAAGAGCCTTTTTCCAAGTTGGCATATAGCTTGTGTTGCCACAGAGTGCTCAAAACCTGTTGAATATGTCGCATGTTCTCCTCCCACGTTCTATTGAAGATGAGGATTTCATCCAAATATACCACCACAAAGGAGTTGGTGAAGGGTCTCAATACATCATCCATAAACCTCATGAAAGTGGATGGTGCATTTGTTAAGCCAAAGGGCATGACTAGCCATTCGAAGAGACCTTCTCTAGATTTGAAGGTTGTCTTCCATACATCAATTGGTTTGATGGGAACTTGGTGGTAGCCAGACTTTAGGTCAATATTGTTGAAGAAATTTTCCCCCTTGAGTTGGTCAAGAAGATCATCAATCCTGGGAATGGGGTACCGGTTCCTGATTGTGATTTTGTTTAAGGCTTTGTAATCAATGCAAATTCGCCACGTCCTGTCCTTCGTCTGCACCAGTACAATCAAGCTTATGCAAGGGGAGGAGTTGGGTCTGATGTGCCCTTTTTGAAGCAACTCTTGGATATGTCTCTTGATTTCGTTATTTTCCATCAGCGAGCGATGATAGACTGGTCCATTAGGTAGAGGTGCATCAGGGGCCAGATCAATTGGATGCTTGACATGGCAGTGTGTCGGTACCCCTGTAGGCTAGGAGAAGATGTATATGTATTCTTCCATGATCCCTTCCACTTGCTTATGCTGCAAAGAGAGGATCTGTGTAGAGGCCATGGATGTGGCGGAGGCCTTCTGCCTACTGTGAGCACGAATCACAAAGAAAATGAACTTCTCGGTCTGTGAGATGACCTTACTATATTTTTTAGTAGAGATTAAAGAAATAGTAGTAGGCAGGTCTACCTCTGTTATCTTGTACAATTGTCTACCCAAAGTAATAATAACATTCTGGGTTATAGACTCATTAATAGCATGATGCTTCCACAAATATGGTTATCCTAAAATAACATCACAAAATTCAAGGGGATCAATATCACACAGTACCTCATCTTTGAAAGGCTTGATGTCGTAGGGTAGATGAAACTGTTGGTTGACACATATATCTCTTCCTTGGCGAAGTGAGCCAATGGTGTAGGGATACGGGTGCAGTGTCGTTGGCAGGTCTAGCCTCTTGATGACCTATGATGAAATGAGGTTCTTCTGACTCCCACTATCGACAATGAAATGAAGAAGAGATCCCTTTATCCACGTCTATGAGTGAAAGAGGCGTTCTCCTTCCTCTGGTTCACTTGGTCGGACTTTGGTGGTAGAGAAAGTGGAACTAGGCTCAACATCGATAATCTACGTCCCGCCTTCATGATTTTATTCATAATCAGAATCTCCCTTTGATTCAGAATCAGAATCTCCCTTTGATTCAGAAGCCTTCAGTTCGGCCATGAGTGACTTCTTGGAGCGACATTATTCGGTGTTGTGCCAAGGGATTTTATGGTACTCACACCATTTTCTCGTGTCCTTCTTCGTCTTTTCATTTCCTTTCTTATTTTGTGGCTTGGACAGGTTGTCCTGAGGGAGGCTATCTCGACTTGGTCCCTTATTGTGTGGGTTAGGGAATCCTTTGCCCTGCTTCGGCTGTGAGGGGTTTGCAGATCCAAACTCTCACCTTTTGTGCTTAAATTTCTGCTTGATCTTGACCGCGTATCTAGAAGTCGTTCCCAATGAGGCGATGTCCAAAAACTCCATTTCTATTTGAATGTATCTATGCAAATAGTCATGGTATTTGAGCACCAGATGACACTCAGAGTCTTTGATACCCAATTTTGTGCGTGTTGAGGAAAATATATGAAATGATCTTACTCAATCATTTTCAGATCTTTCTTGGCTAAATCAAAATAGATGGGAATATCACCCTATGTTTATAGCCATCAAAATTGGTATCCCAATTCACAAGTATAGATTACAAGTGCTTAGGCTAGTTTTTTTATAAATAGAAACTTGTTGAAAAATTCATTATTTATGTAATTTTCTGAACATAACAGATGTTGAAATAAATATAGAGACAGAAGTAAAGACACCAATTCAATTAATCAATACATATGAGACATAAAGAAATCGTTTATTTCATTCCAATTCATCAAAAGAATCGTTCTCTTTACAAAATTCCCTGAGGAATTTTTGAACCAAAATCAAACTTAGATGTCCCCGATGAAACATACAAAAGGACTTCTGACAGAAAGTAAAAAAATGAACTTTAAAAGTTGGATCAGCTTGCCACAGATTGCTTCCCACTCAACTCTGCACAATAGCCTTTGTCAGTCATGAAATCTAATTCACAAACATACAAGTATACATAGACTATCAAAGATAGATCAACGCCTCTGAAAAACAAGTGTCTAAATGATGTAATTCGGCCCTGAATCTTGTTGTCTACAATAGGACCCTGCTATCATAAAAAATAATTAGGCTTCTAATGAATTAAGGAATGAATGAAAACTGAATTATCTCAATAAAACTCAAAGAGAAAACCTTGGTATGTTCTTCCTTCTATTCTCCTCTTGTTCCTCCTTTTCCTTTTTCCTTTAAGCAATTAGAATTGGTTGAAGTAGGTGAACTACTTCTTTAGTTAAGTTAACTAAAACTCAACCAACTTTTTAGTTAAGGGGGAAAAGTAAGAAAATCATAATAAGGGTTTTAAATAAATAATAACTAATAGGTGGTACCCCTTGTGACTCCCTTTAGTTCTTTAACAATCATAACACAACTAGTTAATCAAACAAAACATCCCTCCTTGTGACTCCGATCATCACTTCATATTTGACAATTTATATCAATGATAATTGAAATTATTTCCAAAAATATCTTACCCATATATCCAAAAAATAGTGTGTTGTCCAAAATTTTAGAAGTCAACTGTTCTAAACAATAAAATTAAATTAAAATTAAAATCCATATTTTCCACTCTGGGAGGCAATCTTTCCCTTCTTGTTGTTGTCACCTTTTGACCTCTCTGAATTTTCCTTAGGTTGTGTGGAGCCTTTAGGCCTAATCTCACTGATCACATGAGAGCAATCATCTCTCAAATGCATGTGAGAGGACACATATTCATCAGAGTCATTTGAGGGCGAGGAAGGGGCAACAATGGCTTTTCCTTTGTTAGGGGCATGGTGGGCCTCGGTTTTCAACCTTTTGCTTGCATGGGAAGACTGAACTGGTGAGTGGACAAGGGTAGCTTGGAAAATTTGATTAATAGGTGGGGGAGCAGGTAAAGACAAGTTAGGCTAGCCACGATGTTGGGAGATTGTTGGGTGGACAATCTCTTTCCATTCGTTGTTTTTGGGGACTTCAGGTTGCAGTGAGACATGAGGAGGCACTGGGATACCAGAGACCTTTGGGGATTGGAAGGGAGGACTTTCAGGCCTAGGTTGGACCACTCCTTACCCAATCCATTTAAAAAATCCATCTTGAAACAACTGGCCTAACTCTTGCGAGTCTGCATCAAAGTGTATAGAGAATATTTTCCTTCTATGGTTGTTGTTCAAATTTCCTCTACCTCGGTTACCCCAACCATGAATACCTCTACTGAAAAATCTCATTCCTGTATGCATAATTGATTAGCAAATAGTTTATTTAACAACCATACATGACAACTCTTTTAAGTATGAAATAAAATTTGGCTCAACAACATATCAGACTCATGCAATCCAATCCATACAAATCGTTTAACAATTGTCAATGAGCAGGGGGTGAACAATGGTTTTGGGATATGTGACGGGTTGTATTGAGTGAAAAATGTTAAAATGAGGGGGAAAAGATCATGATTACTGCTCACAGACATCAAACAATCAACTAGATCGTAAACCAAAAGAATATATCACGGTAATTCATCCCTGTGATCCTTTGAATGTCATAATACATAACTTATCTTAACTATAATTAAATTTTAGGAACATGGAGTGGATAGGGAATATGGGAAGGCGAGGGGAATTGTAATGAGTGAAAAGTGAAATAATGGTAGGGGAAAAGAGTGAATATTGTTCGAAAAACCAATTAAGTAATCCATAAAAATAATTTTGTATTCAATACAACTATTCCAACACCAATTAAACAATTATTGTGGCCAATTAAACAATTATTGTGTGTTAAAATTCGTTCGTTGTCCCACATTCAAATTCCTTGAAAACTTTCAATTAACACAGAATATAATTATACTCAGAATCGTCATGACTTTCACCCATATTGTTTACAAGAATTCTATTTCTTTTCATTTCCTTCCCTTTTATATTTAAAACAACATCCAAAGGAACACAAAATCATTTTGCTTCAACTTTGTTCAACATAAAAAACATCAACCATTGCCCATAATTTAATTTCTCAAATCAAACATAGACACAGGTCTTTCCAGAGTTGGACAAGCTCTTTTTAAACATGCCCGGTCCCATTCCTTTGAAACCATACTAAATTTGCAATGAAACCACTACCAAAACCCCATGCTCATCTTTGATGGTGCAATACAACCAAATGATGCATGATGTCTATAAATAATACACTATAGACAACTAGGCCACAATTATTAATACATCAAATTGCAATAATCCCAATCGGGAAAACTAAACACACAACAACAACAACAACCACTTGAATTTATACCATGTTGTAGGAAACACACATACCAACGCATAACAAAAAGAGGCATCTCAGTGACTGTACATTTATGCTCACTCTCAATCAACCAATTAAATGATGTCGAGTTATCGATTCAACTATCATAACAAAAGAACACAACAAGTATATACCAATTATCATTTCCAATTACAACTCTCCAATCATCCCGATCAAATAGAGACGAGTCAATAATCAAAGCCACTATCAATGCTACTCAACCCACTCATGACAGTCAATAAGATACCCGACAGGGTGTGACTGGTTTAGTTTATCAAAATTGGGCTCTGTAACTAATGAATAAAATAATCAAGGGTTCGCTTGGTCACCAACACAGGGAGATTGGAGGTCAACCATATCGACAGTGGCGAGAACCTTCAAGACAATCATGGTGGAACCAAAAACCTTATAACCCTTATCTTGTAATATAGGGTGACAGTTTGACACCAGGTAGGGTAGACCATGATGCATAGGAGCATATGTTTCTTACTGGCTAGTAACCAACATCGATAACACGCAGAGGCATAACCCTCGTGTTTTCCCCAATAGTCGAATAATGTTGATAGAAATGCAGAACCCAGGTACTACCAACAACCCTAAAGCAAGATTCCTGACATAATAGCCACCCATAACCAACTATGCAGATACCAATAACGTAAAATTATCCCACGACCAGGTGGAAAATGATATGCAGTGACCAAAAGGTGGTTCAAATCATACACAAAAACCCCATAAATACAACCAGGTTTGGTTACCATAACTGTGAAACCCTCAAGGCTAATAGAGTGAAACCCTCCAACAAAAACCCATAAATACCACTGAGATCCACCACGGTTTCCACCACACATAACAACCAATTAAATCACGACTTCAACCATCAATTTTTCCATTTGCAACGAATAACACACAATCATTCCATAGAAAGCGACATTCGTTTACACAAGTGCCAACCTCAAGAAAACACATACCAACACATTACCGAGCCAACGTTCATTTCATACACAGAGAAAATTCATGGATGGGCGAAAAAAAACCATACCTATAACCAACTGCCTTAAAAATGCGAGCTTGGTCGAGCAGTTCCTTCCACGCCTGAATCTCGGAGCTTAACCACAACAAAAACCAAATGAATAATAACCATGCTAGGGTGACGACCAGTGGGAGAAGTATGGAGTGACGTGCATTTATTGCACTTATCTTCCATCCTCTATCTCATTCAATTATGTAGTACAGGACAACCAACCAACCATTAATCCATGCCATTAATCCATGCATCGAAACTTGCACACATTGCTTGCCAATTGCGTCACCCGATCCATATTAACCATTTCCAAAACCATACTATAACATATATCACATGTGCCCCATATAACTCAATAAAATCATATAGCCACTAACATTGCTAGTTAGGACTAACATCAACTTCTTTAAATTTCAATTGCACATAGTATAGCATAGCATAGCATAGTTTCATTTTCTTTGATTTATTCCAAGTCTCTTTCTATTGCTCTTGTTTATTGTTGTTACTAACATGTGTTTTGTGCAGGTGTAATAGATAATAAA
Source organism: Picea engelmannii (assembly GCA_009831015.1). Lineage (NCBI taxonomy): Eukaryota > Viridiplantae > Streptophyta > Pinopsida > Pinales > Pinaceae > Picea > Picea engelmannii. The sequence continues at coordinate 57,082 of ML846353.1, forward strand.
TCATGGAGACACTATCAAATGTAAAAATAGTAAATATATGCCACTTCATACATAGAATTTAGAGCTTAGAATAACGAAATCATCACATAAAGTGCATTATCCATCTACCATCTGTCGTAAATAAAACTAATATTTCATCATCAATAATGTAGAACCCTGTAAGCATCACCGAAACAACAACATAAAATGTGTAAAAAGACTATCTATGATCCTCCAATCTACAAGGGGGTCCCACCTACTAGTATTATATATCATTGGCATAGTTTAAATAATAGGCTTAGCAATACTTTGCAGGCGAAATCCTCATTGCGATTTTAATCGTCAACTGTGCGTAGGGTATGGAAAATATTCGTGAAATATGGTATTGTCTTATCCCTTTCTTAACGTAGAGTGGTCCATCTGTTGTATTGGTCCTCATAGCTTCCAAAAGGGTATTATTGTTCTTTAATGGCATCCCGGAAGGAATCCTGTGTAGGGGCCACCAAAAAAGTTGCAGATTCCTCTACAACCCTTTGCTCAAAGTAAGGATCCCACCATTGTTTAACATGGGGAACATCCTTGAGGAGTGCAAAAGTAATTTTTTCCCTATTGGAAAAATTGTGGACCAAAAATACCCTTCGAGCAGATTCAACCATTTATCTACAACATCCACATCTATCAATCCTTCAAATAATGGAATATCAAAATTTACATGTACCTTGAAGGGGGTTGCATGACCACTTGATGAAGATGCTTCTCCTTTGGAAAGTCATCGAAGGATCTGTAAGAATTTTTCCATCATTTCGTTCCTTTGTCGCGTGAGGGATTCCTCGAACAACATTTTAATAAGATCTCCTGCCCCATCATCTTTCTTTTCGTCCCCCATGGGTTGTTGTCGGGCTCGACGCGACCAATCTTGCAATGGACCGATTGGTCTGAGTCCCAACTTCTTGTACCGAGATATTGTTGGGGACATGCAGGAAGAAAAATAAATGAAGAGACTACTCTGATACCATTGATCCAAATTTAGTAGCGGAACGAACTAATTAATAGACTGGATACAATAAACACGGAGATATGAATAATAATACAGATATCCAATGAACAATATCTTCTATTGAATAATGAAATAGGTTGAAACTGTAAAACTATAGAACTTAAACACTTGCTCCAATGGTGGTATCTATCTCTGAGAAGAGATGTGGCTACTACGTGCATCTGTCTAAGAAGAATAATTACAATGAGGCTCCAAAGGCCTTTTTGATATTACTCATGAATTCCAAAACCATAGACATCCAAAAACCTAACCCTAGAAGGTGAAACGCCAAAAGTCATGTGGGTCGATATGGGTAAGATGATGTAAGTTGGTACCTCAACTTCTCAGGGTCATAACTTTTTCATACGACCTTCGTTTTAGGTGCGTGATAGCCCGTTCGAAAGGTCTTTTAGAGAAATACACATTCCATCATCAAACTCTAACTCCGTCTATATTTTGATTGTGGTGAGCCAAAAAAACAACATTTAGGGCCCCATAATAGCCTTGGAAGTACAACAAGATGTGTTGACATGAAAACATACAAAATAAGCCAGTTGGATTAGGCAAGAGGCCACCAGTATCCACCTGGAGGATGTGTGGGGCTTTAGACAACCCCAGAAGTGTAGAACCCACAATTACAAAGAAGTACAGAAGAATGTGTTGAACAAAAATGGACAAGAGGAGCCAGTCGGAATAGGTGGGTGGCCACCAATATCCACCTGGATAAATAGTCCCTCTTTTCTCATCGCATGTTCTCTATCATGCATGATACCACCTCCATCCAAAATTTACTTATCAATATTTAACAAAATAGGGTCATGTACCCTATGCATAAATGGATAACAATTTTTCTAATTTTTAACACTACAAAAACATTTTTTTTCTAGGTAACAACTCTCAAGGAAAACCCCATAGTACTTCCCCTCATTTCAAGGATGGTACCCAAGGTAAACGCTAGATTATTCATTAGATGATGCGATATCAACAATAGGGGTCGAAGTCATTTCAACGATTCACTTATAATGATCTCAACATGCCATTAATGAGAATATAAAATGGGTGGGTAGGATAACACTCCATCCCACAACCACACAAGATAGATCCAATTGACAACACTACAAAAACCTATCTCAAGTTTAAATAAATTCAAAGTAAAGAAAATTATATGGATCAATGAAAATTAATAAACAACCCAACCCTAACATTTTCTTAGCCATTAATTACACCAAACAATAACATTTACCTCCATGAACACCAACAACCTCCTTGGAATGAGGATACTGAAGTGTTGTAGAAAAACCTCATTTAATACATTATAACTCCTTGTTGAGGTTATTTTTTAGAATAAAGTTGTAGATTTTGACTAAGGAAGCTCTAATAATGGGCTATCGATACTCGAATAGGTAAGTTAAACACAAGAAAATTGTATTAGTCCAACTTGCTCAACTATAACTATATTTACCACATGTCAATTATTTATTGGCATTTCCCAAAGACCTAATGCTACATATGATGGTTTTTTTAATAAAATGGTTTACCCCTCATATCACATGTGAATTATTCTAGGTTGAAGACCCTTCCCAAGTAGGCTACGTTTGGGGAATTTTGGCTTTGTATCCAAGGTGTTGGTGCTTTGATCCATATTGGCTTATCGATTATCACATTTTTGTTGGAGGCTTGCATTATTCACATGTGGAGTGTTTGGTGAATTCATGGGTTTTCTTAGCATAACACACATTTGCATCATCCCCTTATCACATTGCATGGGGAGAGAATCCCATCAACTAATGGTTTTCCTAAGTATTGTGGTTCATAATGGATTGGTTGCTTTAAGGCAATGCTTGGTTGTTGGACATGTGCACAATCATGTTAATGTCCATGTACATTCGAGATGAGCACCTATTAACTTATGGGTTCTTAAGTTTGGCATGGTATTAGTTAAGTTTCCCCCCTTGAGATCAATGATGGCTCACATGCATGGATAATATGTTTGTTGAGAAGTGCTCCACATTGTTGACTCGAAAACTCATAGCTAGTTATATAGCCTACAAATGGTTGCAAGGAATACTAAAAAAAATTATTATGATAAATATAATTAGTAGGTGGGACCCCCTAAAAGAGAAAATGAATGAATAGTTTATTTTCAATTATTCCTAGAATGATAGCACATGCTTGAAAAAGTTCAAAGGATAATCTACATTTATGATATGCATGTCGATATTTTCATTTCTCCGGCTTAATTATGAGGTCTGCTTTAAATTGGTTGCATGTGAAAGATTGAGACTATTAAATTCCTAAGGGTTCCTCACTCTACATACACCTATGCTCATGAAGTGGCATTACATTATGATTATGGATTTGCAAAATTTATGCTTTATAACAATAAAGAATGAATGTTTGGTTTAAAAGGTTTGTTATATTCTCCTAAGTTTCATCATATTCCATGTCTAGAATTCAAAGACACCTATTACAAGTAACAATGGATACATGTCAACAAACACACATTATATGCCATATAAGAAATGGTTATTTTCAAGATTCATGTTACAATGTTATGTTATTTTAAATTATTTAAAGGTTGGAGTATAAAAACTCATTTAAAATGCGGTATCTGTATATGAACTTTTGGGTTGACAATATGAATTGTTGTTCGTGATTCCATTCAATCTTTGGCATATGTTATACATTGGTTGCACAAACCAACATATATGAATGGATTGCATTTGGTATATGTTATAAATGTGGTTTAATGACATACAAACCCTATTTTTCAATATGAGTCGTCTTTCAATGGTTATGATGATGTAATAATTGTGATGTGATACGCATGTATATGGCACATGTTTCTCCTACATACTTGGCACTCGTTCTTATTTTTGGTTGGCTTCCATGGCACTCGTTGGAAAGTGGAAATGTGACATGGCAAGGGTTTTAGTAGCATGTGAATTTTGGTTAACGTGAGTCCTCCCATGCATTCACTTCACAAGGACATGGGAATTAACCCACCACCTTTCATATAATACCCTCATTTTGAAGTTTGACATGTCATTTTTCATTGCTCTTGGGAGAAGTTACAGTCTGAACCTAGTAAGAAAGATCATCCCTGGTGGTTTGATCACTGTCTACGCCCATTTTTGGCAAGTATTTAAGCACTTGGTTATAGGTATGCAAACACCAGCTCGTTTATCCATCAAATATATGATTTCTCTACAATTATAATTTATGGTGGCTTTGTTTGCACTGGTTTTGAGTATGTTTCTCTCCCTTGTTCTCTCATTCTCTTGAAGAATTTTGAAATAAATATTTGTAGCATTCATTTACTCACTTTCCATATTTTTCACTGCAAAATTATCATTTTGGCTTATGGTGGAAATAACCCAGTTGAGTTATAAGAAAAATCCACCTAGGTTCGAATTGTCTTGCTATTATCTGTTTTTTCCACAAATATAGTATGATAAATGACATTACGATTGAATATCTAAGTTTTTAACAACCGATGTTATGATTAATTGAAGGAAATCTTTTGGATTCGTTGTATATATTTCAGAGAGTTAAAACCCATAAAGAACGAAACATTGACCTAATAGTCTCATAACAAAAAACCTTTTCGCTGAAGTTTCGAAAGTATGGTTGATAAAGGCTTGGTTTTCGAAGAATATTTCACTGATTAAAAACTATGGAGACATGATTTTTAAATTTTCAAGTTGAACTCACATATTTTCATGTTGGACTCTTCCATTTGATTTTATGCATGCCTTAGTCTCTTCAACTATGAATGCAAAGTGGCATACATTCATATTGGGTCTTCCCTTTTTCCAAATCTGAGGTTGGAATTTGAAACCCCGACTCAATAACAATATTATGAATGTGCTCTCGCCCAAGTTTTGAATCCATGATGATAGAATACATTCCTTCATTTGTCTCAAAGGCATGCAATGTTGATTATGGGTTTGACTTTTGTTTGTTGGGTTGGAAAGTTGTTTTTGTATAAATATATTTCATACAGATTTATTGGATTAATGATTTGATTATGATGTTGGGTTTGAAATCTTTGATACCCTCATGCATGTTTTTGAATTCTAGCTTTAAGAGCCTCTGTCTACTTGATAAGTTGATTCGATGCCTTGACTTTCTAAAAGAGATTAATGT
>ML846354.1:0-12816 GCA_009831015.1 Picea engelmannii
CTGTTAATGAGTTTGTCCCACATTTCTTTGGCAGTTCCTAGGTGCATAACTTTCACAAATTTTGCTTCTGCAAGCCCACTCAAGATAGCATTCATAGCCTTAGCGTTGAAGCTAAATTCTAGTTTTTCATCCTTATTAGCTAGTACAATTGGCTTTACATAACCAGTCTCTACCACATCCCAGACATCTGCACCTAAAGCCATTATGTAGGTTCTCATTCTAACTTTCCAGAAGGTAACGTTTGTTCCATTGAACAGAGGGGCCTTATTGGTTGAATTTCCTTCATGGCTTGACATGTTTAAGCTCTAGGATCTACCCTTAGATAAAAGGGGTCAGCTCTGATACCAATTTTTGGACAACTGAGAGGGGGGGGTGAATCAGTTGTTACTGAGCTTAAACAATTATGATTATTTTAAAACTCTTTGCAGAAACACTGAATGATGATCACAATATTGCAGAGAAATAAACACAGGCACATTCAGCATCAGTCACATATATGAGAAACAAAGAGACAGATATTTTCCGAGGAAACCCATACAGGGTAAAAACCTCTTTTTCTTTATATGATAAGTAATAATTACATTCTTTACATTATCATACATATGAGCACCAACTCATAATGAGTCTACAACCTCTGTTTAGCCAGCTGCAACTTGCTGAGAGCACCAACTCTTTGTTTTCTCTATCACCCACTAGAAGGAAGCACCAACTCCCTGGCTTCTCTAGCACCAACTAGAAGGAAGCACCAACACCCTGGTTTCTCTAGCACCAACTAGAAGGAAGCACCAACTCCCTGTGTTCAAGTACCCACTTGAACCTTTGAGGGAAACAGTCCTCCCTAGCACCTCCCAACCACCCTGAAATAATGATTCTGTGTTACTCAAACTTATTACAGTGATATAATGTCCAACAATGGCTTACCAGACTCATCACTGTTCTGCTGCATTTTGTTACTCTGTCTGCCTCATTGCCTTCCTGCACACCTCACTTGCACTGTCTGTTCTTCTACCTTTTAAGCTCTGTGCGCCATACTCATTCACTGCACAGGTCCCCTTCTGTTCAATTCAGCTGCTGCACTCTCCTTCTTCTTCACACATGAATCACCTTCACCAGCTATAATCACAGCAAACTCCAACAGCAACAGCAACAGCAACCCAATCTCTTCTCTGTACCGTGTATTTATAGCTTCTGTGCACCTTGTGCATGCAATGTTCGCCATGCCTCTGCATGCATACTCTGCATCGTTATCCTCCACCTCTCGAGTGCTCTATCTGATCATCATCGTGACTCTTCATATTCTCTGGCTGTTTTCCCACGCGTTCAGCATCACTGGATGTTATGCTGAGATTCCTCACTCTCTCTGGCAGTTGAGACTCTTCGTCTTCTCTATGACAGTCAAGCTCACCTTCTCTATTTCAGTTACAGGCTTCCACGCTCATACATCTGTCAATCCCTTCTAAGAATAGACTTCCTTCACTCGACAAAGCTTGGAGACTCTTCATCTCCTCTGGCGATCACACACGGTGACCACTGGCTGTGGTAACAGGCGCTGCGAACTTATGATCTTCATCGACCCTGATCGACGGTTCATGATCTTGATGAATCAACGGTCCTGATCTCATCGTGATCTCACATCTCGTTGTTCCTTCGATGGAGATTCTCGTCACTCCAAGTCGCGATAGGCGAAGCTCCGAAATGGAGCTCAGATCAACGATCCACGTTCTTGGTAATCTGATGGTCCTGATCTTTTCGTGATCTCACATCTCGTTATCCCTTAGGTGGAGGTTCTCGTCACTCCAAGTTGCGATAGGCGAAACTCCGAGATGGAGCTGGATCAACGATCCAGAATCTTGGTGTATTGACGGTCCAGATCTCTTCATGAATTCGCATCTCGTAGTTCCTGTGATGAAGGGTCTCATCACTCCAAGTCACGATAGTCGAGACTCCGAGATGGAGTCAGATCAACGGTCAAGATCAAACCTTGATCTGATGGTTAAGATCAAACCTCGATCTGTTGGCTAAGATCAAACCCCGTTCCTTTGACTTTTCAGTCAGCGACATGACGATTTTTCGCCACGTGTCCTCTTGATCCAATGGACCATGAATGTCATATCTTCCTTGCAGCTTCACCATATCTAACAGCTATTGGTCCTTCATACTTCCCCCAGATCCTACGGCCCAGATCTTCTCGCGATTTCGCCACTTCGTCGTGTGAGTTCTCGACACCTTCAAGTCCCGATCTACGAAACTCTGATAAGGAGTTAAATCAATGGTCCAGATTCATTCTCGATTCAATGGCTGCGATTGAATCGCGATATCGCATATCGTGAAATCGGCATTCTTGATGCATTGGGTTCTTTGCCTCTTGATATCGCGATTCGCGAAACTCTGATACGAGCCATAATCAATGGTCTAGATTCATTCTCGATTCAATGGATGCGATTAGGTCGTGATTTTGCATGTCGCGATTATGCCCGCTTCTCCTTGTTCTTTAAGGATCGTGCAGGTTCTCCTCGATCCAACGGTGGTCGGACCCTGCGCTCAGATCTGACGTCTAAGATCTGTCCTCCTGTTCAGCGCTCTTCTTGTCTATATTCTTATCTGACGGCCCTCATTCTTTCAGGAATTTTGAATGAGATCCAACGATCAGAAATGATTCTCGAGCCTTCGAACATTTTATCAACCTGAACTTATCTTTTGTTTGCCTGGTTGTCTTTTCGGTCTTCCTGAATATCACTGCGTTGTTGATCATTGATGTTGTACTCAAGCCATCATCATTTCTGTACTTTCCATCAATGACAAGCATACGCTACCTGTTAAACATTTGCCAACAATATGTGTTAAGTGAAATTGGAAATGAAAAGTGTTGTCTAGGAAAGGAAGATAAAAGTTGGCTATGGCATAGAAGAATGAGTCACATGCATTTTGATAACCTTGTCAAAGTCAACAAAAGAGAAGCAGTCAGAGAAATTCCCCAGATCACGAAACCAACCAACACTTTATGCAAGCATTGTCAACAAGGAAAACAAACAAAGACCAGGTTCAAATCAAAGGAATATTCAACAACAAGACCACTGGAAATTGTGCACATTGATCTAGTTGGACCAACTACAACAAAGGGCTTAAAAGGTGAAAGATACTTTATGTTATTAGTTGATGATTATATAAGAATGACTGCAGTTTGATTTCTCAAGAACAAATCAGAATCTTTTGAAAACTTCAAGATCTGCAAGGAAATGGTTGAAAACGAGATGGATTCAAGAATCAAATGTTTGAGATCTAATAATGGAGGAGAGTTCACTTCAAAGGAATTTATAGACTATTGTAGCAGTCATGGAATAAAAAGGCAATTCTACGTTGCTAGGACACCTCAACAGAATGGAGTTGTTGAAAGAAAGAACAGGACAGTACAAGAAATGGCTCGAACAATGCTAATGGATTCCAAATTGACAGATATATTTTGGACACAGGTAGTGCATACAATAGTTCACATTCAAAACAAAGTAATTCTCAGAAACAACACTGATAAAACTCCCTACGAGCTATGGAAAGGGAGACCAGCAAATGTGAAGCACTTCAGAGTTTTTGGAAGCAAATGCTACATCAAAAGAGAATATGGTGGAATGGGAAAGTTTGACTCTCATGTGGACAAAGGAATACTTGTTGGTTACTCCAGTACAAGGAAATCATACAAGTGTTACAATCTAAGATTGAACAAAGTTGTGGAAAGCATCAACGTAACAATTGATGAAACAGGTAGACCAGAATCAAAGGAAGAAGATAACAAATCAATGGAACAATTTTTCGAGGAAGAAGATGAAAAATAAGTAGAAGAGGAAGATGAAGATGAAGAGAATCCAACAGAAGTAGAAGAGAAAGTTCAGAAAGTATCTCCAAAGACACCTAGAAAACGAGTACAGAAGAATCATCCTTCGGATCAGATTATTGGAAACAAAGATGCAGGAGTTGAGACTAGAAGAAAAAACCCTTCACCAGAACAAACACACTTAGCACTCTTATCTACAATTGAACCAAATTGTTTTGAAGAATCCAGCAAGGATGAATTTTGGAATAAGGCCATGGATGAAGAATTGGATCAAATAGAGAAAAATGACACTTCGGAATTGGTTCCAAGACCAAAGAATAAGAATGTGATCGGCACAAAATGGGTTTTCAAGAATAAATTGAATGAAAATGGACAGGCTACAAGGAACAAAGCTAGATTGGTATGTAAAGGATATGCACAGATTGAAGGAATCGAATTTGAAGAGACATTTGCCCCAATTGCCAGAATGGAAGCAATTTGTTTACTTTTAGCTTATGCATGCTCCAAAAATTTTAAAGTATATCAGATGGACGTAAAATCATCTTTTCTGAATGGGGAACTTAAAGAAGAAGTCTACATTGAACAACCAGAAGGATTTCAGTTGTCAGAGAACACAGACTATGTATGTAAATTAAAGAAGGCCGTGTATGGTCTAAAACAGGCTCCTAGAGCATGGTACTCCAGACTGGATAAGTATATACAACAGGGTGGGTTCAGAAAAGCAAGTGCAGACAACAACCTCTACATAAAGGTAAGTCAAGGTAATATTTTATTAATTGAAGTTTATGTTGATGATATTATTTTTAGTAGTGATGATGACACGTTAAGCCAGAAATTTGCAAAAGACATGCATAATTAATTTGAAATGTCGTTACTTGGAGAACTATCCTTCTTTCTGGGACTTCAGATACGTCAAAGAAACCAATTATATCAGAGAAATGCTAAAGAGGTTTGGAATGGAAAATTGCAAACCAGTTATCACTCCCATGCAAACCAGTTGTAAGTTGAGCAAAGATAATGATTTGAAGTCTACAAATCAGAGGCAATACAGGTCAATGATTGGTAGTCTACTATATGTGACATCATCCAAACCAGATGTAATGCAAGCAGTTGGATAGGTGGCATGATTTCAAGCGGAACCAAAGGAATCACATGTATTAGCAGTAAAGAGGATTTTCAGATATCTCAAAGGAACAAAAGAGTTTGGATTATGGTATCCAAAAGGAAAATATCTATCACTTATTGCCTACACAGATGCATATTGGGCAGGTTGTATTGATGACTGACAAAGCACCAGTGGAGCATCGTTCTACTTAAGTGAGTGTTTGGTATCATGTCTAAGCAAGAAACAATCATCGGTATCTCTATCTACAGCCGAGGTAGAGTATATTGTAGCAACAGCATGTTGTACACAGGTTCTTTGGATGAAAGAAACTTTAATAGATATACATGTTGAGTATGATGATCCCATTCCAATATATTGTGATAATACAAGTGCCATCAGTATCTCAAAAAACCCGGCGATGCACTCCAAGACGAAGCAAATTCCAATCAAGTATCACTTTCTACGGAAACAGGTTGCAGAAAAGAACATTAGAGTTGAGTATGTGGGCACAAAATAACAAGTGGGATACATCTTTAAAAAACCACTTCCACGAGAATCCTTTGAATATCTTCGCCAAAGCCTTGGAGTTATTTCTACTCCAAAATGAATGTTTTTTGAATGTTTTTTGAATGCTTATCTTATATGTATTAGATGTACACGAGGAAGCACCATAAGAGGACAGTTCAGTCAGAGGGAGCAGTCTCGGATGGAAAGATACCTTTTCCATTGATGACAAAGGGGGAGAGATTTATCAGATGCAGAGGACAAAGGCATGGTTCCAGGGGGAGTAGATTTATCAGATGCAAAGGAGAGAGGAAAATTTATTAGATATAGAGGACGGAAGCATGGTTCCATGGGGAGCATGAGTGATATGATTTTAGTATTGCATCAGAGTGTTTCCATCAATGCCAAAGGGGGAGATTGTTGATTAAGGTTGGTTGTCATTGATGTCAACCCTTGAAGAAATCCCCATAGCACAAAGGTTTGGGTAATGGACCCAATATTGTTTGATGTAAAGATGACTCATTATTTTCTTGTCATGGTTGATAAGAAGTAAAGAGGGATGAACTCCAAAGTGGTCCCCTTATGGTGAAAGCCCTCACGAGAAGATGCTTTGTGGAGTAAGAGAACCCATGCTTAATTGTGGAATAATGAGATCCTAGATAGATAGTGTTTTTCATTCCATTTCTGGCGGTATGTGTAACGTCACATAACTTCTCATATTTAGAGAGTTATGGCCATGAGAAGTTGGAGACCCCAGGTTTGGGTAATGGACCCAAGTTTGTTTGATGGATAACGGTATGATTTATGACATATTTTCAGATAATAATATTCTATACAGATAGTACATATCATTTTGTTTCTGGTGGTATGTGGAACTTCACATAACTCCTCATGATTTGAGAGTTATGGCCTTACAAAGTTGGAGGACCCTCATATGTCATCTAGAAGCCCCAAAAGGTCAAAGTAGTCAAAGTGGTTTAAGAGATTTTAAAAGGTAAATAATAAAGTGAAGTAATGATTGTATTATAATTCAAAGTGAATACAAAATAAATTATTTCAATAATAAATTTAATGGAGAAATTAGAAGTGGGTTAACCCTAAAATAAGGAAAGTGGGGCCAAGTGACCTAGAAGATGTTTTTAAGGAAGCTACTTGGAGAGTATAAATAAGAGGCAAGGCTCTCTCATTTTAATAACACTTGATCATGTTGAATATCTATAGGTTTCTGAGGTAACCAAGGATATGTAAGCCAAAATTCTGAGGGAAGGTGAAGAAAAGAAGGCCGAAATGCAAGGAAGGATAAATTCTTTTGATGGTGCTTTCTAAGGTATGTTATTTATAGGTCATCTCACCATTTTCGCTATAAATTTTTTTCTATAATGATTCAAAATATGAAATTGCTATTCCATTGAGACAACATATCCAATTATCTGTGGTAAAAAAATTAGCTTGTGTATCATTGTATTTTTGGAGTTACACTCCGTGGAAAATAGGGTTTGTGGCTAGTCCTGAAACTAGTCAAAAACATGTGTTTCGGGTAAAAATGTCATAAATTATTCATAACATATACAAATTTAGTGAAACCAAATGTGTTGGTTAGGGTACAGTCTTTAGTATGTTGTGTAAAAGTTCCAGATCAATTCAAAAAACATTATGTGTGGGGCACGCTCTACAAGGTCGCTCTCTAGAATAATCTAGAATTCAGCAAGGTATGTCATTTTTGCTATAACTCCTTTTCTGAGAGGTTCCAAGTAGTGAAACCTGGAAGAATTGAATAAAACACACTGAAGAAAATTGTGTATCAGTTTCAGATCTTTATACATTACAGGTACAAAGTTATGATTACTTCAAGTTAGGGTTGTTGACTAATCCAAAACTATGCATGTGAGACAAAAGAAAAGTTTGATGAAAATGCTAGTCTCTTGTTGTTGAAGTTAAGGAAGGTTTGTAGGAATGTGATCATATACACCAGTTCTATTACAGAGCTACAAATTAGATTTGGATGATGAAATTAATTAAGGCTTTTGGTTGAGGTACATGTTGAATACATGGTTGAGACAAGTAGTTGATGAGTTGGCACATACATGAGGTGTATAGTTGATGATGTTGGTACATATTGATGAGTCATAGTTGATGAGTAGTTGACACATGATTGGTACATACTTCTTACATGGTTGGATGCACTTGTTTATGGTACCGGTTGATTACAGGTTGTTGCATGGTTGATGCACTTGTTTATGGTACAGGTTGATGCATGGTTGATGCATGGTTCAGATTTATTGGTACAGGTTTACAGCGGTATATATCACAGTGACAGTTTGACAGTGTTTCCATCATTCTACTTCTACTTTAGGGTGGTAGGACGGGGCAAGGACAGGTGGTTGTATCCACCTTATGGTTGTAGATGGAGAACACAGGGGGTTATAGCCTCCTTCTGGTTCTAACCAGAGAATTGGGGAGTTGGAGCTTCCCTCAGGTTGTAGCCTGAGAAACTAGGGGGTTGGAGCCTCCTTCCAGTTGCAGCTGGAAAACAAAGGAATTTGGTGCTTCCAATGAATGCAATTCTTCAAGACATATAAGAAAAAGCATTCCGTAGTTTTCTCCTGATTTGGTTTCCACGTAAAACACTGGTGTATTGTGTATGTGTATGTTTGTTCATTTGTTCATTGCTTATTTACTCTGCAGTTGTTGGATGATAATTCTTCATTGATATAACACTTGGATTATATGGTCAAAAAGGAATAAATTGCTCTATTACTGATTCACCCCTCTTAGTAATCCAACAAGGTGTTCTGCAATACTAAAACCAATATTTTTTGTTGTTTTGTTGACTTTAGAAAAGATTTTGACATGGTTCCTAGGAAAAAACTTTGGAATAGGTTGGAAGAGATAAAAGTACCTCTCGAGTTGAGGGTTGTTGCAATTAGGATGTACGAGAACGTTATTTCTAAGTTTAAAAAAAATGAGGGCTGGTCAAAAGAGATTAACTGCAATATCGGAGTCAAACAAGGTTGTCCCTTGTCCCCTACCCTTTTTGGCATATACATTGACAAGTTAGAAGAATGTTTGGAAAAAGCAGGTTGTGTCAACCCTACTCTCACTGGTATAGTCATAAATCTTCTTCTTTATGCCGATGATATAGTTCTTATGGCAAGGAGTCCCCATGATATTGAAAACCAACAAAGAATCCTCAAGGATTTTTGCTCCAATATGGGTATGACTGTTAACACTGATAAGACTAAGGTCATGATTATTAAATCCAATAAGATCTCTTATGATACCTTTGTATATGAAAACAACAACTTGGAGGAAGTGACTTCATACAAATATCTTGGAATTGATATTCACCACAAGCTCAATTGGAATTATAGCATTGAGAAAAGGATTATCGGGGGATGGAAATCTTATTATGGGCTTGAAAACAATTGTAAATCAGTTGATCTTTGGAGTTGGGATAAGAAGAAACTCCTCTTTGAGACTCCTGTTACATATGTTATTCTTTATGGATGTGAAGTATGGGGTTGTAGTATCTCTCATGAATCCTGGATAAAGATAGAGAAAATACAAAAGAATTTTATAACCTATAATTTCAAAATTAAAGGAAATACGCCCTATCCCATCCTCCTCTTAGAAACAAGCCTCTCCCCCATTGAGAGCATGGCTATGACTAGATACCTAATGTATAAGAAAAAGTTAAACAACATGGAAGACAAGAGGCTACCTAAAATTGTTTCAAAATCAAGTCATAACCACCATCGACTCAAGTGAGGATGGAATAAAGATGCCCGGTCTTGGCTAAACTATTGGGGAATCATGGAAGAAACCATTTTGCAGAAAAAAAAAAATACTATTAAAAAAAATGTCAAATCAAAATTTAAACAGAAAATCTGGTGTGATAAAGAGTTAGAGGAAAAAATAAAATTAAGGTATTATAAGGATGTAATTTAACCCTAATCTAGAAGATCAAAATTATTTATCTGTTTTGTCAAGTGTAAAGAAAAAAAAGCATTGCTAAGATAAGAAAAAATCCTCACGAGCTCCATAGTGAAACTGGGCATTGGTCAATTCCTAAAATGCCATGGGATGAAAGAGTGCATCACCTTTGTGACACTAAGAATGTAATATACCAGATATAAAATGTATGCAGAACAGAAATAAAATGCTAGTAGTGGCAGAATAACAGCAATATAACCAGAACATTCACCACAATAACACTGAAATGATATATGAATAACAACAGAAATAGCACTTTGAATCTAAAAGAAATGTTCACGGGCCTCTTCAAGGGGGAAACCTCCAGTTGAGTAGATCTCTATTACAATAATATCCAAGCTAGGGTTATCATACTCTCGACTCCTATTTATACTAAAAAGAAGCATCTAGAGGAAGATCCTTCTAGAAGCAGAAGCTTCTATTAGGTCTTCTTACATCTTCCTTATTCTATTTTATTGGAAGGCCTTATTAATATTGACCTTTATTACATCTGAATATATTGTTCTATCTATGTGCGGGTTAGGACCCTAACATGTACGCCCCCTTAAAAACAGCCTTTTCCTCAAGGCTTGAGATGAGGAAATTGTTGCAGAATGGTAGTTGGTTCCCAAGTGGCGTCTACTGGAATTGTATCTTTCCACTGGACTAGCACTTCCTTGATGGTTCTCTGACGTAGGCAACACACACACTGGTCCAAAGCTACTTCTGGTTGTAGCCAAATGGATCCTTCTTCAGCTAACTCTGGCAGGTTGGTTTGAATTTGGCACTTAGCTCCAATCACCTTCTTTAAGCATGAAACATGAAAAGAAGGATGTAGCTTTGAATGGTTGGGCAAAGCTAACTGATAGGTGACTTGTCCCACACGCTTGATCACAGTATAAGGACGATAAAATTTGGGCGCTAGCTTCTGACAATGTTCGGCCTCTCAGGAAGTTTCCTTGTAAGGTTGCAGTCGAAGAAACACTTGATCCCCTATGAAGTGTTGTACCGTGATTCATCTAGGGGTAACCATTGAGCCCACTAATTTTTCTTTTCTGAGCAAAAACAGCTCAAATATGTTTCTAGACACTTGTTGACAACTTCTGTATGGCCATCAGTCTGGGGATGATAAGTTGCGCTGAGATGCAATTTGGTTCCTTGTATCTTGAACAGTTCTTGCCAAAAATTGCTTGTGAAAGTGGTGTCACAATCAGAAACAATAGAGTGTGGCATGCCATGAAGCTTGAAGACCTGATCCATGAAAATTTGAGCCATTGTGGATGTTGTAAACGAGTGTTGAAGGGCACAGAAATGAACATACTTGGAAAGGCAATCAACAACCACCATGATGATGGATTTATTTCCCGATTTGGGTAAGCCGGTAATAAAATCCATAGAGATATCCTTCCAAATAGTAGGTGGAATCGGGAGCGGTTGTAGTGTGTCCAACGATTTGACTATTTCTCCCTTAATGCATTGACACACATCACATTCAGCTACAAAATTACGAATGTCATGTCTCATACCCTCCCAGAAAAAGGAACGTTTGACCCTATCATAGGTTTTGGTGAACCCAGGGTGCCTTGTTGTGGGTGTAGCATGAAGCTCAGAAGGTACCGTGGATTTAATATTTGATTGTTTACTTAAATACAAACGGCCTTTGCATCGAAGTTTCTCATGGAGCCAAGAGTACTTTGGGGAAGCTGGAACATTGGACTTCAATTGTTGGATCAACTGCGAACTTTTGGGATCTTGTAGCCATTCCTGGTGAATGGCTTGGAGCCAATCTGGTACAATGAATGAAAGAGAAAAAAGGGATCCTTCATCTTCATATTTTTGGGAAAGTGCATCCGCAACCACATTGTCTTTACCTTTCTTATAAATGATATCATAATCATATCCAAAGAGTTTAGTCACCCATTTTTTTTGTTCTGGGGAGAAAATGCGTTGTTCCAGAAAATACTTGAGGCTTTGATGGTCTGTCTTAATTTGGAACCATTGCCCCAATAGATATGGAGGCCACAAATCCACGGCATGCAGAATAGCCAACATTTCCTTTTCATAGATGGATTTGCCCAGATTTCTTTCAAATAGTTTCTTACTGGTAAAGGCCAAAGGTCACCCCTCTTGCATAAGGACAGCACCAATTCCTTTCCCTGAGGCATCACATTCCAAAAAAAAGGTATTTGTGAAATCAGGAAGGGCGAGGACTGGAGTAGTGCACATGGCCATCTTCAAGGTTTGAAAAGCTTAAGCAGCGGCTGGAGTCCAATTGAAAGAGTTCTTTTTTAGGAGAGCAGTGAGAGGTGTTGCAATCTTCCCATAATTCTTAACAAACTTGCGATAATACCCCATTAAGCCTAGAAATCCACGCAAGCTCTTAAGAGTATTTGAGTGAGTCCAATCTTGCATAGTTTCAATCTTTTTAGGATCCACCCTGACGCCATCTTTGCCAACCAGATGACCCAAGTATTCTACTTCTGAGGAGCCAAAAGCACATTTAGATTGTTTCAGGAAAAGTTGGTGCTGAGAGAGTAGATGGAGAACTCAATCCACATGAGCAAGATGGTTTGTCCAGGTTTTTCTATAGATGAGGATATCATCAAAGAAAACTAAGACAAAATGGCAGAGAAAAGGACGGAAGACATGATTCATGAGGCTTTGGAAGGTGGAGGGGGAATTATACAAGCCAAAGGGCATGACCAAAAACTCATAGTGGCCCTCATGAGTTCTAAAGGAAGTCTTGGGAATATCTACCTCTTTCATACGTATCTGGTGGTAGCCCGAACGAAGATCCATTTTAGTGAAGAATTGGGCGCCACTCAATTCATCCAGGAGGTCATCAATGACAGGAATGGGGAATTTGTCTTTGATGGTAAGTTTGTTGAGGGCACGGAAGTCAGGACACATTCACTAAGAACCTTCTTTCTTCCGGACCGTGACCACAGGAGACGAGTAGGGGCTTGGAATAGGGTGGATAATGCATGCATTAAGGAGTTCCTGGACCATTTTCTCAATTTCATTTTTTTGGGAAAAGGGGTGACGATACGGACGTATATTGGGAGGAAGTCTTCTGGGTACAAGGGGAATGGAATGATCATCAACCCCACGGGAAGGAGGGAGGCCTTAGGGAGTGGAAAATACCAATTGATGTTTAGAAAGGATGGCTTGGAGGTCTTGCGGTACCGAGGGTGTTTCTATTGCTTGTATGGCATGGAGTTGGGAGATAACACCAGAATGACCCTTTTTGAGTAGCTTTTCCATGCGATGGGAACTAATGATCTCAGGTGAACTGACGGTGATTCCTTGGAACTTATATTGGTGGCCCTCCTGGTCGAATTGCATCGTTAAGTCTTTAAAATTCATGAGAATGGAACCCAAAGTCCTTAGCCAGTCTGCACCTAGCATA
>ML846354.1:44028-71557 GCA_009831015.1 Picea engelmannii
AAAAAAAAAAAAAAATTAATAATAATAATATTTTTTTTTGTTATTTTGAATTTTTTTGCTAGTTATTGCTTAGAGATTTGGTCATGGAGGAAACTTGAAAAAATTTTGTCCCCAAACCTCTTTCGAAAGAGATAATTTTTCCTTTCCTAGTGTGCACTCGACGTTGCCCATGGACTATGCCTCTAAATTGTCAAAGCATATTTCTTGGGAAAAGAGCCATGCATACATTGTTGTACGAGAGGGCTAGCTCTTTATATGTTCTAAGAGTAGAGGGAGATGCAATATTTCCTTGATTTTTGAGTGCACAGATCATGAGAGTGGAGTCTCCAATTATAGAAATTTCTTGTAAGGAACGAGATATGAGACTCTGAATACCTTGACTATTTTTGAGAAATATAGCTCAGACGGGAACTTCACATAAGTCCTATGTGAACGTGCGAGAAGTAGTTCAAGATATTTTCGAAAAGTGATTCTATTTTTTGAAAAGTAATTTTATTTTTCGAAAAGTAATTCTATTTTGTAATTCACTTTAGTTAAAAAGTGAAAGTCTTATTTTTAGTAGTTGAGTCTAAAAGGTATATTTTATGCTTGCATGACTTAGACTAAGAGTAATCTCATAAATAGATTAGGGTTTTGGTATCAACTAAAACTACAAAGACAAGTCATGATAGAGAGTTCAAACACACAGGAATACATGAGTAGTTGAGAGGTTGAGAAACTATGAGAGAGAGAGAGAGAGAGAGAGAGAGAGAGAGAAATTAGGGAAGAGGCGTTTTCGGGCAACACATAGTTTGAGACAAAAATCAATACAATTTCATATAGTTGTATGGACAATACCGTATGGATATGTACAGTCATATGGACAGGTCAATACATTGGTATAGACAAGATGTACATGATGTCTTGTAGGTCGTACAATAGTTTTCTATTGTTTGCATTTTTTTCCAACACGTTGTACCTCTTAGTCAAGATATACAAGCTCAAATCGGGGTGATTTTGATAACCATGTCGTTGCTAGTTTTAAGTAGCATTCGGGGTGATTTTGATAACCATGTCACTGCTAGTTTTAAGTAGCATGTGGAGGTTTCCTTGTAAGTTTTTTTGAAGGAATGAAAAGTTAGTATTGAAGGAGTAATTATCTTTGTATGTGTGAAATTGATTTTTTGCTTCCACTATTTAATTTCCAACAATTGTGTGATTAATACTACAGTCTAAAATTTAATTTCATCATTAGTTAAATTAAGAAATTATTTGTTTAATTGAGATCATAAGGACTTTAGTCACCTAGGGCTTATATTTTTAACATTGTGTTAGAGCTTATTTCTTTGATTGAGATTCTCTAGGATTTGCAACAGTAAATCAACTACAGGGAAGAAGGACCAACAGTGAAAGGATTTCAAAGTTTCATTTTCAAATTTGGGAGTTTGTGCAGTGGATCTTAGAAATAGCATCAACTAGTGTCTGGTTTGATGAAAAAATGGATGGTGCCTCAAATTTCTTACAATGGAAGGTGAGGGTTAAACTCTTACTAGAAGAGAATAATATTTGGGTTATTGTCAAGGATGTTGTTACTCTGCTTACAAATCCACAACAGTTGATTGTTCACAACAAGAGGGAAGTGAAATCCATGTGAATGATCTTGGATTCCATAAAGGATTATTCGATCCCTCATGTATTTGAGAAGAATACAATAATGAATATGTTAGATGCCCTCATTAGTCTCTACCAAAGTTATAAAATAGACATAAAGTTGATATTGCGGAACATACTTAGATCCATAGTGATGACCAGAGCAGACATAGTCACATGTTACCTTATGAATATCACATAGATTCGTGATCAACTTGTAGCAGTTGGGGAGAAGGTTGAAGATGCATAGTTAATGAACATGACACTAAACAAATTCCTAGCTTAATGGGAACCATTTGTCAAAGGTATTTGTGCTCGAGAAAAACTTCCCAACTGTTAGTCTCTAAGCCTACTACTACCTTTCTTATTCTTAAAATTCATCCTATTCTATCAAAACCTATTTTGAGGCTATTTTCCTTTGTCGGTTGCACCTTTTTAATACTTTACTTTTTCATTTTGGTGTGATTTGTTTTGTCTTAAGTCCATTTTCATTTGCTTCTTATAGGATAAGGTTGAATTTTTTGCATAGATAGGATGTGTCACATCAGATCTATTATTCATATTTCCAATAAAAATCTCAATTTCCAAAGGATTAATAATAAACAAGGACGCTACAAGAATGTTGACATTCTTGTAGCACATGGAGAAATAATTATTTCAAGTGTACTTCAAAACAAAAGATCGTGCCAATTGCTTCTAAATCATGCAGGAGATCATGAAAATGGTTATGATATTAAATTATGTCAGATCTGAATCATTTTTATATCCATTTGCACGATTTAATGAACCTAAATCCAAATCTGTTCATACTCCCATCAAACTCAAGTCTCGAGCCAAGAATTAGAAACATGCAAAATTATGATTTAATTTTGGTTTTAAAGAATTATGAAATAAAGAGAAATACAACTTAACACCATTTGCAACGAAAACCCTTCTGCATTAGTTGTTCTATGCAGGTAATTGCAAACGACCGAATAAGGGGAAACCCTAATTATAACAGGTATAACAGAGCTCTTGGTCAGTGTGGATGTGTCAGAGTGGAATATGCCACACAAGAAAGGTGGTCAAGTTCTTAGATTAGAACCCGAGGGAATTGAATTGTTACAAGCTTGCCCAAAAATTATGGAGAAATTCATTCAGGGGGAATGGTTTAAGTTTTGTTGCACTTTTCAGGCGCACCATGAAGAAATTTCGATGTTGTTTTCTAAGAATTTTGATGGACTTCATACTTAGGTTGGAGATGTGAACATTCATGTCATTGAGAAATGCATTCAATTCTAGCAGCATGTTGTTTACTTGTAAAGGGTGAAAGATGGTTGAATAAGAGCAGACTCTTTGCATACCTGTGCAATCATTTTTTAGTGGAAGAACACCAAAATCTAGATTGGAGTCAAGGAATTCCAAATAAATGGTTGAAGGTAGAATGGAAAAAAAATTTAGCAGTGGTCCAGAAATACATAACCTGTGACGGTAGGCTTTCTATCATTCATTGCTACTACGTGCATTTTCAAATGCATTTAAATGGTGATATGGAAATGAATCTGCTCTTTTATTTGTTAAAAAATCTTGACAAAAATGGCAAAGAGGATAAATATTCATCCTCAAACTACTCATAAAAGATTATTTCATCAAGGTTTAATCAAAATTTTGGTTATGTATTCATTAAGTGAAGTTCAAGTGTCCTCAAAACAACTATTGTCTTCTTTAGGGTTTGAAGAACGGGTCTCAAAAACACAAAAAACAACTCTTGACAAGAAAACTAGGGTTTCAACAAGAAAGGGAAGCACATCAAAGAACACAACAAAGAGTACAACAAAGGTATAAGAAGAAGCTTCCCCTATAATGAGAGAAACCAAATCGAGCAAGAGAAAGCTCACTTTACAACAAGAAGAATCACCTAAGAAAAAATTTGAATCATTTGCATCAAAGGAAGAGTTTGTGGGAATTGATAGGGTGTACATCAAAAGGAGGACTAGACAATTGACATAGGAAATTAATAGGATAAAAACACAGCCTGAATTAGAAATTCATGATATACCAGTTGAAAAATATGCTAGGGAAACACAAAGCAAAAGGAACAAAGGAAAACAGTTTGTCAGCTACCCTTGTAGACCCAAAACGCGACCTACAAATAAGATGAGGTTGAATTCTAAGGCTCTTTTCAAACCATCTCTTAAGGAAGAAAAAAATATTAACATAGATTATGACATCCCAGAAAAGACCCCTAAGATTACCAAGAAAGAAAGGTTGGCAATTAAAACCTTAAGGAAAATGCCAATAAGGAAAACCAGGAAGGAAAAATAACAACAACCAATGGCTAAAGTTGAATCTTCTCAATCAAATGATGGAACAGAACAAGATCTCACTTACAGTCCACAAATCCAAGAATTGTTAGGATCCTATAAGGAAGAAACAACCAACTTATCTAAACCTGTGAAAAAGGAAATTGTTGAAGAAGCATCTTCAAAGGGACATAAGTATGGAGCAAGGCCTAAGAAACCCAAACTCTCAACTGATTTAAACAGTTTTGCATTGGAAGAGGAACAAAATGAATACAAGGATGAAACATAGGATATACCAGGAAAACAGAGGATTGAGGAATTTATGATAGCCAATAAAGAGTTGAAGTAGGAGAATTAAACACTTGACATATGGAATGCTAAGTTGCAAGAAAAATCCAAAAGTTGAAATAAAATCACAGAACTCAGCATGAATTATCAAAGAAAGTCAGCAAAATGAACATCAAACTATATTGGAGTAATGTTGTGCTTAAAAATAAATTGCAGCAAGAAAAGTCTAAAGGGAAAACCTCTACTCAGGGATGAAAGGGATTCATGTTTTTCCAATACACGGGTCATCTTTAATTATTGGGTTCGTGCCTCCAAAATAGTGATTTTGTAGCTGTCCTTTTTTTATAGAATGATAAGAAAATTTAGGAAGTTGAATATTTCTTTTGCAAGCAGGTTCAACATCATGATGATAGTGACTTAGTACAAGTTTGAAGGTATAGTATTCAATGTATAATTTTTGGAACAGTTGTTGCAGATCCTATGTGTAAGGGTCAAAGATATCTTAGGAGTTATGATATAATAGCTTTTCCCTAAGATCCAAGATTATGTTGTTGTCACATTAAATGTAATCAGTAGTGGTAGCCATATATATTGAATCAAGATCTAAACTGTAACTAGGTTTTAGGATCTCGGATCTAGTTGGAAACCTACTCTTTGTATAAAAAGGGAATTAGATGACAGAGTAAGGGTTTAGATTTTGTGGCATTCAAGGAACATATTGATCAAAATTGTAAAGTTGAAATCTACAATATTTTTATACTCAATTGAAAAACATTCTAATTGTTAGACTATCTTTTTCTATGTCTTTATTTCTTCTTTCTTATTTTGAATGCATCTAAAAAAAATTCAAAGCAATGGTGTATCTTGTTATGTTTTCAATTTCAGTTAAATATTTTGCTGTTAAATTCATCTCTTCAGGATTTTCATTTAAAATTATCATTTTTGGTTTCTGAATATTATTTGGGAATTTGAAATTTCTTCTTTATAAGTGAACATATTGCAACTTGTAATTTAATTTTTTTCAGCGGCCTTTTACTTTATTCATCTAGCTAATCAGAGTGATTTCCTTTGACTAAGATGATGTTGTGGAAACCTAATTCAAAGTGTAACTTGATCAATTGTTTCCCAGCCTATCCACTACTTGATCCACAAACCAATTTATAAACTCAATTTGATTTACAAATATAAACCATTGCAATAACTGAGGTGCCCTAACTTTCCCCTTAGTAGTAAGGGACAAATTTAGGAATAACCTATTTTGGCGTTGTTGCCAAGGACATAAGAACGAAGATGTATTTCCCTGGGAAGAACGACATTGAGAAGAGTTAGCTCTTGATGGTGGACAAGAGTTAGACACAAATTAGACTACATGTTTTTCACCTGGCTACTCCATTGCGGAAGTTTTGGCTCCTAAAAGTGAAGTGAAAGGACTGAAGTCTGAGCCTACTAAATCCCCAGTATCATCTTCAACTTCAAGAAAAAGAGTAACCAGAAAAAATCTAGACCCCAAGGTTGTTCCAGCGTTATCATATCCAGAAAAATTATTAAGAAAATCAAATAATACTTTGGCCCAATCCTCTTCTTCTAAAGGTAATTCCTCTTCTGAAGAGACAATTTCTTCTCCTAAAAAAATCATTACTGTTAAATTCATCTTTTCAGGATTTTCATTTAAAATGATCATTTTTGGTTTCTGAATATTATTTGGGAATTTGAAATTTCTTCTTTACAAGTGAACAGATTGTAACTTGTAAATTCTCTTTCATCGGCCTTTTACTTTATTCATCTAGCTAATCAGAGTGATTTCCTTTGACTAAGTTGATGTTGTGGAAACCTAATTCAAAGTGTAACTTGATCAATTGTTGTCCAAAATATCCACTACCTGATCAACAAACCAATTTATAAACTCATTTTGATTTACAAATATAAATCGTTGAAATAACTGAGGTGCCCTAGCTTGCCCCTTAGTAGTAAGGGACAACTTTAGGAATAACATATTTTGGCACTGTTGTCGAGGAAATAAGAATGAAGATATCTTTCCCTAGGAATAACTACATTGAGAAGAGTTAGCTCTTGATGGTGGACAAGAGTTAGACACAAATTAGACTGCATGTTTTTCACCTAGCGACTCCATTGCAGAAGTTTTGGCTCCTAAAAGATAAGTGAAAGGACCGAATTCTGAGCCTACTAAATCCCCAGTATCGTCTTCAACTTCAAGAAAAAGAGTAACCAGAAAAAATCTGGACCCCAAGGTTGTTCCATCATTATCATATCCAGAAAAATTATTAAGAAAATCAAAGAATACTTTGGGCCAATTCTCTTCTACTAAAGGTAATTCCTCTTCTGAAGAGACAATTTCTGCTCCTTAAAAATCCATTACTATTTCTGAAAAAATATTATTTCATGTTATTGAAGAAAAATCTATTATTGATCCTTCAGAAATGGTTGAGGACAGACCTAAAATTGTTTCTTTAGAAGAACAAGTAGCTCTTCAGTTAGGTGACCAAATAGTTGAAGAGTGGAATTTTTTTTCTTACCTCATTAAAGACGAAGATGATGAAGAGTTTATTTTTCTTGGAAGACCCATCAAAGACTTGCCTAAGTATACAAAAAAAGAAATTGATCAGATTTTGTCTTCATCTTTTCCTCAGCCAAGCACCTCTAAGAAAGCTAAACCAGAAATTAAAGTTTTTAATAATATCCTTGTTATTGAAGTATTCTTAAAGTCATAAATCCAAACATTAGTTGCATTTTTTGCATCTCAACCCTCATCACCACCTAAAGTACATACTCAGGTTGCTCAAACAATGGTTGTAAATAGGATGGATGCTATCATTGCTGCTAGATATGCACCCCTGGTTTTACCTCTAGTATTAAGTGCTTTCCCAACTGGAGATTACATGAAATACTTTCCCAAATTCAATGGGGAGGGTGATGTTACTGTTGAAGAATACTTAGCCTCTTTTTACAGTTTTGCAAATAATTTCAAAATAGAGAAATAATATGTTTGGATGAGAGTGTGTGTTCAAAGTCTAGATGGATAAGTAAGAAAATGGTTCTGAGGTCTTCCTGCAAGTTCTATTCCAGATACTGACATTTTGGATGAGAATTTTTTGAAACAGTGGGGAGACAAAAAGGATTACTTGTATTATATCATTGAGTTTGGAGCCCTGAAAAGAAAAAGTGGTGAGTCTGTGTCAAATTTTACTAAAAGGTTTAATAAAATGTATACAAAAATACCCGATGAAATCAAGCCTATTGAAACCTCTGCTAAAAATAATTTTTCTAATGCCTTTGATGGTGAATTTTCCCTTTTGTTGAGAGAAAGAAGGTATGCTAGTTTGAGCTCAATGCAGGAGGAAAATATCGAGGTAGAGTCAAATATTTTGGAAGTAGAAAGACTAAAGAAAAAATATGACAGAGACAGAAAGAAGCAGAAAGAGTATGTCCCATGTTCTTCCAATACAACCACATTTGATCCAAAAATTGATGAAATGGATAAAATGTTGAAGACTCTAACATCATAATTGGTCAGATTGAAATTGGAAGCAAAGCATCCGAATATACATGTTCAATAAGGTGGGAATAGGAATACAAATCAATTCAAAAGACCATTGAATGCTCCTTAGATTATGCAGAGAGAAAGAAGGAATCATGGAGACCAAAGGATCTTTCCCCTTTCTAGAATAATGTGGTTTAAGAAATAGAAGAAAGTGATGATGTTGAAGAAAATTCTATAGTTCTTCTAAATAGAATTGAGCTTCCTACCAATCACTTGACTCAATAGGAATATGAGGATTCTTTGATATCAAATCACTTTGATGATCAAGAAGAGGAAAATTTTCAGAATGAGCCTCAAAAGAAGTATGATTTAAGGTCTAAACAAAGTGGGTCGAAACCGAATGCTCAAAATCAGATTAAGAAGAAAAATACTCTAGCCAAGCAGGGGCCAAGAAAATCAGATCAGCGTCAACAGCTTATCAAATTAGGTGTTTTAGATGTAAAAGAAATAGAAATGCAGTTGTCTCCTTTTAAATTGGAGCACAAGATAAATAGAATTAAAATGCATGTGCCTTTGGTGGAGCTAATGAAGAATGAGCCTTTTAAACATTCTATCTTGAAGGTTTTTCAATCTCATGCATCTGTTATTTCTTCAGATATAGTAAATTTGCAAGATGAAAATCCTTCTATTGCAGTTGGTCCACATATTGAAGATAAATCTGACTCTTCACCTCCATTTTATATATCCCTGAACATTCATGATAAAATTATGCATATTGTCTCATGGACTCTGGAGCTTCACATAATGTTATGTCGAAGGTGGTTATGGATGAGTTAGAGTTATATATCACAAAACCATACCAAGATCTCTATTCTTTTGACTCTAAAAAATCCAAGTGTTTAGGAGTTATCAAAGATTTGGTTGTAACATTGTCTCAACTGCCTATACAGAGTGTTTTTATGGAAATTGTAGTGGATGATATACCACCAAAGTTTGGAATGTTGTTGTCTAGGTCTTGGGATAAAAAAGTGGGTGCATCTTTGCAAATGGATCTGACATATGCCACCATACCTATTTTTTGGGGACAACATCGAAAACTATACAGAGAATTCGGACTTTCTTATATTGTAATTGATCTTGACAATACAAGAAATCACCCTATCTATGCAGTAGACAATGAAATTGGCTCAACCATATTTCATATTAGTGATGATTTTCCTGAACCGTCAAGTAACAATCTCATTGGTAAGAAATCAAAGGAGATGGAAAATTTAGTGTGGAAAATGTGTTTTGATGGTTCATGTTCAAAAGGAGGATCATGTGTTGGGGTTGTAATCATTTCTCCTTCTAAAGAAGTTATATCTATGTTCTATAAACTGGAATTTGAAACTACCAACAACATTGCAGAATATAAAGTTTTGTTGTTGGGATTAGGAGCTGCAAAAGATATGGGGATTGAAAAATTAGCAGTTTTTGGAGATTTCGAATTAGTCATACATCAATTCAATAATATTTATCATACAAAGAAGCAAATACTAAATAAATACATCAATGACTTACGGGATTTTGTTGAAAACTTCTTTTTGGATTTTAATATCACTTTTGTTTAGAGAAAATTTAATCAGTAGGAAAATTCACTAGCATTAGAAACTAGCAATTTCAAGGCTCCATTATGCTCCAATTTGAGATATGAAATCGAAGTTAAACACAGACCTTCAATCCCAAATAACATCAAACACTGGAAAGTTTTTAGTGATGACCAGGAACTAAAAAAAATTCTAGAAACTATTGATGAATTTCTGCAATTTCTTGACCAAGAGAATCAAAATGATGAGACATAAATGCAATCAGATGTTCCTTTTCAGAATAAAGTAGTAGGGAGTAAAATTTTGGAGTTAAAGACAAATCACATTCCAAAATTTCTAGTCCCACTGGAAATATTGTTTGACAACAATGATATTTCCAAGAAATCTTTAATTCAGAGTCAGGAAAATAATGTGTTTGATTGAAATATTGGCACTCTTGAAGATCCAAAGATTATTAAATTGTATAAAGCATTGTCAGAAGAGCAAAAGAGCATGTATGTTAAACTTATGAGGGAATTTGTTGATATTTTTTCTTGGTCATATGAAGACCTTAAGATTTTTTACACTAGCATAATTCAGCATAAAATTTCTTTGAAAATGGGCTCTAAAGCTTTCAGGAAGAAAATGAGACAATTTAATCCTATGTTGTTTCATATCATTGAAAAAGAGTTAAAAATACTACTAGATGCTAATATTATAGTACCTTTGAAATATTCAGAGTGGGTGGAAATTTGGTGCCAGTCATGAAGAAAAATGGTGAAATAAGGTTATGTGTGGATTTTAGGAATTTGAATAGGTGTTCACTCAAGGATAAATATCTATTAGCAAAAATGGATCATATTTTGTAGAAAGTGGTAGGTGCTCAGAGGATCGCGATGTTAGATGGGTATTCTGGATACAACCATATTGCAGTACTTGAAGAAGATAAAAAGAAAATTGTTTTTACTACTCCATGGGGTACAGTCTTCATGTATGACAAGATGCCTTTTGGGTTGATGAAGGCAGGGGCTACGTTCCAAAGAGAAATGGAAATTGCATTCATTGGAGAAAATGACAAATTCATAGTGATCTATCTTGATGACATCACTATTTTCTCAAAATCTGATGATGAACACTTGCAGCACCTCAAGCAGACATTTAAGAAATGCAGAAGGTATGGCATATAGTTAAAACCAAATAAATCTCATTTCGTTATGCATGAAGGAAAACTCTTAGGTCATATTTTATATGAAGGAGGAATTAAAATAGATCCTGAGAGGGTGAATGCTATTCAGAAGATTGATATTCCTAGAAATAAAAAAATCCATATAATCCTTCACAGGTAGAATCAACTTCTTAAGGAGATTCATACCTAATTTTGTTGAGATTATTAAGCTCATTACGAATATGTTGAAGAAGGATGTTGATATTAAGTGGACATAGAAAGCTAAGTCATCATTTGAAAGAATAAAACAAGCTTTAATTGAAGCTCTTGTCCTCATTAGTCTAGATTATTCTAAGGATTTCTTGATCTTCTCTTTTGCTTATGAAGAAACAATTGTTGTTGCATTGTTGCAAAAAAATGAAGAAGGATATGAGAAACCCATTTATTTCTTTAGAAAATCTATTAGAGATGTATAAATTAAGTATAAGATAATGGAAAAACAGGCTTATGCCTTAGTGAAGGCATTGAAATCTTTCAGAGTTTATGTTTTGCATTCTAAGATAATTGCCTATGTTCCTAGCAACAATGTTAAAGATATGCTTGTGCAGCTAGAAAACGAAGGAAAGAGAAGTAAATGTATAGGAAAAGCTCTTGGAATATGATGTAGAACTCAAACCTACCAAGTTGATCAAAGGGCAGGGTCTAGCAAGGTTGCTTGTTGACTCAAATTGTAAAGCTCTTGAATTGAGCTATATTCAAAATCAGTGAGTTGTTCCAATATCAACGGATAAAGACAAAACTTTACAGGTATTGGACAAGTATCATTCCTCATCATGGTATAAGGACATAGTTTATTTTTTTTATAATTCTTCAATGTCCATCGGATTTTGATAAATCTAAAAGAAGATCGCTCAAGCTAAAGGTTGTAAAGTATTGCATTATTAATCAGAATTTGTTTTGGAAAGATCCCAATGGAATTTTGTTGAAATGTATTGATGAGGATGAATCAAATTTTATTATGATTGACCTGCATAAAGGTGTTTATGGAGGACATCAAAATTGGAAAGTCATTGCATTTAATTTTTTGCGAGCCGGGTACTACTACCCCACTCTATTTTCTGATGTGTTTACACAAATTAGATCATGTGAGAAATGTCAAAAGTTTTTTGGAAAATAAGAATTACACTCTCTTCCTTTAAATCCAATCATAGAAAATGGCCCTTTCCAACAGTTGGGCTTGGACTTCATAGCAGAAATCCATTCGCCCTCCAGTGGACAACACAAATGGACCTTAACAACCATTGATTGTTTTACAAAATGGATTGAGGCCATCTTGACCAAAAATGCAACTGATAAGGTAATTATAATTTTTTTGGAAGAAACTATATTTTCTAGATTTGGTTGTCCTAGAAAATTAATCACAGATAATGCTCGTGCATTTAAATCTACTTCTATGATTGAATTCTGTGAAAAATATAATGTTACTCTGGCACATTTTACTCCAGATTATCCATAGGGTAATGGATTGGTAGAATCCTCCAACAAAATATTGATCAGAATTATCAAACAATTGTTGGAAAATAACAAAAAGGGATGGAATTCTAAACTGAAATATGCTTTATGGGATGACACGGTTAGTACCAAAAAGTCAATTGGCACTTCTCCTTTCTAGTTAGTCTATGGGACAAATGTTATTTTCCCAACCCAACTTGGTTTTCCTGTACTAAAATTCCTACAAGAAGAATTGGAAGAACCTAATGATATTGAGAGGAGGAATTTTCAAATCATTGAGGTTCAACAAAAGAGAGAAATGTTAAATGAAAAATCTGAGGCTTATCAGAGTAAGGTTAAAACAAAATTTGACAAGAAAACTAAGAAGGATAGTTTTCAAACAGGGGACCTTATTATGAGATGGGATGCTAGAAGGGAAGAGAAGCCAAAACATGGTATGGTTGACAATTTATGGTTTGGCCCATATAAAATAGCCAAAATTCTGAACAACAACACTTTTGTTTTACATAATTTGAATGACAGTGAGATATTTGGAGGCCCATTCAATGGGCATTTTTTGAAACATTATTTTACTTGAAGAGCTAGGATTAATTTAGCTTGTACATATTGATTTATTTTGGTGTGTTTAGCATATCAAATAAGACTCCATAGCCCAATGGAGACACTAGTCTACAATTTAACTTCTTATAGTTTGGTATTTCATAATGCATAATGGATGATCAATAATAAGATAGAGGGCATAACATATAAGAAAAGAATAGGGTGAAGGTCACAAGTT
Source organism: Picea engelmannii (assembly GCA_009831015.1). NCBI lineage: Eukaryota > Viridiplantae > Streptophyta > Pinopsida > Pinales > Pinaceae > Picea > Picea engelmannii. The sequence goes on from ML846354.1 coordinate 56,747, forward strand.
TTAGTGATAGAATTGAAAAAGAATGCATTGGTTTGTAGTACTTAATGTCTCACAAGGAGAACAGTATCCCCAGATGGAGCCAGTGTTATTCCCTAAGAATACTACTACCATTCTTATTCTTAAAATTAATCCTATTTTGTCAAAACCTATTTTGAGCCTATTTTCCTTTGTTGGTTGCACCTTTTTAATACTTTACTTTTTCATTTTGGTGTGATTTATTTTTTGTTAAGTCCATTTTCATTTTCTTCTTATAGGATAATGTTGACATTTTTGCATAGATAGTATGTGTCATATCCAATCTATTATTCATATTTCCAATAAAAATCTCAATTTCCAAAGGATAAAGAATAAACAAGGACGCTACAAGAATGCTTTTTTTCTTGTGGCACATGGAGAAATCATTATTTCAAGTGTGCTTCAAAACAAAATATCATGCTAATTGCTTCGAAATCATGCAGGAGATCATGCAAACAATTATGATATTAAATTATGTCAGATCTAAATCATTTTTCTATCCCTTTGCATGATTTAATGAACCCGAATCCAAATATCTTCGTACTCCCATCAAACCCAGGTGTTGGGCCACGAATTAGAAATATGCAAAATTATGATTTAATTTTGTTTTTACAGAATTCTGAAATAAGGGGAAATACAGCTTAACTCCACTTGCAACGAAAACCCTTATGTGTTAGTTGTTTTTTGCAGGTAATTTTAAATGACTGAATAAGGGGAAACCCTAATTCTAATAGGTATAACATAGCTCGTGGTTAGCACAAGAAAGGTGGTCAAGTTCTTAGATTTGAACCTGAGGGAATTGAATTTTTACAAGCTTTCCTAGAAATTATGGAGAAATTCATCCAACGAGAATGGTTTAAGTTTTGTTGCACTTTTCAGGGGCACCATGAAGAAATTTCGTTTTTTTTTTATATAAATTTCGATGGATTTCAGACTCAGGTTGGAGATGTGATCATTCATGTCACTGAGCATTCAACTGCAGTAGCATGTATTTTACTTGTAAAGGGTGAAATATGGTGGAATAAGAGCAGACTCCCTGCAGACCTGTGCAATCAATTTTTAGTGGCAAAACACCAAAATCTAGATTGGAGTCGAGGAATTCCAAATCAATGGTTGAACGCAGAATGGAAAAGTGTCTTAGAAGTGATCCAAAAATACATAACCTGTGAAGGTAGGTTTTCTACCATCATTTCTACCACATGTTTTTTCTAATGCATTTAAATGGTGATATGGAAATGAATCTTCCCTTTTATTTGTTAAAAATCTTGACAAAATTGGAAAAGAGGATATAGAGTCATCCTCAAACTGCTCATAAAATATTATTTCATCAAAGTTTAATCAAAATTATGGTTATGTATGCATTAAGTGAATTTCAAGTGTCTCGGAAACAACTATTGTCTTCTTTAGGGTTTGAAGAACAGGTTTCAAAAATACAAAAAACAACTCCTGACAAGAAAACTAGGGTTTTAACAAGAAAGGGCAGCACATCAAAGAGTACAACAAAGGTACAAGAAGAATCTTCCCCTATAATGATAGAAACCAAATCGAGCAAGAGAAAGATCGCTTTACAGCAAGAAGAATCAACTAAGCAAAAATCTGAATCATCTGCATCAAAAAACGAGTTTGTGGGAATTGACAGGGTGTATACCAGGAGGAGGACTAGACAAATGACATAGGAAATTCATAGGATAAAAATAGAGCTCGGATTAGAAATTCATGATATACTACTTGAGAAATATCCTAAGGTAAGACAGAGAAAAAGGAACAAAGGAAAACAATGTGTAAGCTACCCTAGCAAACCCAAAACTCGACCTACAAATAAGTTGAGGCTGAATTCTAAGGATATTTTCAAACCATCTCTAAAGGAAGAAAAACAGATTATCATAGATGATGACATCGCAGAAAAGACCCCTGAGATTACCAAGAAATAAAGGTTGGCAATTAAGACCTTAATGGAAATGCCAATAAGGAAAAATAGGAAGGAAAAACAACAACAACCAGCGGATAAAGTTGAATCTTCTCAATCAGATGATGGAACAGAAGAAGATCTCACTTATAGTCCAGAGATCCAAGAATTGTTTGAATCCTATAAAGAAGAAACAACTAGCTTATCTAAACCTGTGAAAAAGGACATTGTAACTAAATAAGCATATTCAAAGGGACATAAGTATGGAACAAGGCTTAAGAAACCCAAACTCTCAATTGATTTAAACAAGCCTACATCAGAAGATGACCAAAATGAACACATGGTTGAAACAAAGGATGTACTAGAAAAACATAGGACTGAAGAATTTTAGATAGCTATAAAAGAGTTGAAGAAGAAGAATTGAACACTTGAGATATGGAATGCTAAGTTGCAGGAAAAAGTCCAAAAGTTGAAAGAAAAGCACAAAAATTAGCGTGAATTATTAAAGAAAGTCATAAAAATGAACATCAAATTGTGTTGGAGTAATGTTGTGCTTAAAACCAAATTGCAGCAAGAAAATTCTAAAGGGAAAACCTCTACTCAGGGATGAAAGGACTTCATGTTTTACCAATACACATGTCATATTTAATTATTGGGTTTGTGCCTCCAATATAATGATTTTGTAGCTCTCATTTTTGTAACAGAATGATAAGAAAATTTAGGAAGTTGAAGATCTCTTTTGCAAGCAGGTTCAACATCATGATGATAGTGATTTAGTACGAGTTTGAAGGTCTAGTCTTTATTGTATAAGTTTTGGAACAATTGTTGTAGATCCTATGTGTAAGGGTCAATGATATCTTAGGAGTTATGGTAGAAGATATTTTCCCTAAGATCCAAGATTAAGTTGTTTTCACATTAAATTTAATCAGTAGTGGTAGCCATATATATCGAATCAAGATCTAAACTATAACTAGGTTTTAGTATCTCGGATCCAGTTGGAAACCTACTCTTTGTATAAAAAGGGGATTATATGATAGAGTAAGGGTTCATATTTTGTGGCATTCAAGGAACATATTGATCAAAATTGTAAAGTTGCAATTTGCAACATTTTTACACTCAATTGAAAAACATTCTAATGGTTAGACTATCTTTTTTTATGTCTTTATTTCTTTTGTCTTATTTTGAATGCATTTGAAAATTTTGCAAAGCAATGGTGTATCATGTTATGTTTTGAATTTCAATTAAATATTTTGTTGTTAAATTCATCTTTTCATGATTTGTATTTAAAATGATCATTTCTAGTTTCTGAATATTATTTGGGAATTTGAAATTTCTTCTTTACAAGTAAACAGATTGTAACTTGCAATTTATATTTCATCAACCTTTTACTTTATTCATCTAGCTAATTAGAGTGATTTCCTTTGACTAAGTTGATGTTGTGGAAACTTAATTAAAAGTGTAACTTGATCAATTGTTGTCCAAACTATCCACTACCTGATCCACAAACCAATCTACAAACTCAATTTGATTTACAAATATAAACCATTGCAATAACTGAGGTGCCCTAGCTTGCCCCTTAGTAGTTAGGAACAAATTTAGGGATAACACAGACTTTGAGAGGCTTTGGGATGACTGTATCCAAGATGATACTTGGATGGAGTTAAAGGCTGACAAGAAGGATGGTGAAGAGAACCTAACTCTATTTGGTCAGTGAAATAAGGGTAGAGGTAAAGTACCCAACAAGGGTAAGGGAAAGAGTGATGAGTCAATCTCAAAACTAGGAAAGAAGTACTTGAGTAAAATCAAGTGCTTAAGTCATCATAAGCACGATCGTCATGCATCACAGTGTCCATATAATAAGAAGGGTAAAGGGAAGTAGCGACATAAGTGTTGATGTTTGGACAACATTGGGAAGACATTCTCCTAGATTAATAATTAATAATATAATTATTGATTATTAAATAATATATATAATAAGTAATAATAATAATAATAAATAGTTATTGATTATCCAAGGGACACATCGTTTCATGGATGGTCACCATATGTTCTCTGTATATGGAACACTCATCATTGTAATAATATATCGAATATACAATATCATCTCATATAGAAAAATCAATAATAAGCAGGTAGCAACCTTTGTAGAAACTCAGATGAACGAGTTTATTGATAAGTTCGAGAAGGATTTATTGTTGGTATCTTTACTTTCTACTAACATGATTTCGAGGAATGCATGGTATGTTTACAATGGGGCATCTTGACACATGCCATCAGCCTGATAATCGTTTTATAGTCCTAAGAATCAGGACTCAGGAGTACAAGTTGAGCTTGGTGATGATGTCAAGTACCTAATAGCATGAGTTGGTACTATTCCCTTCCAGGTTGAGTCAAGTACTTATTTAGATTTTGATTATGTCTTCGTTGTACCAGGTCTCGGGAAGTATTTTCTTTCAGTTTTGGTTATGAAGATAAGGGCTTTGTAGTGGAGTTCAAGAACCAACAAATCCTCATTAGACCGAAGTAATTTGTCCCATATACATCTTAGGTAATAGGGGTTAGAGAAGGTAACTTGTAGAGGTTGCAGGGTGAACCTGTTTGAACCTTGGTGCACAACAGTGACAACTTGTGTGAGTTGTGGCACAACAGGATGGGACATCTACATCACAGGGCATCACCTATTCTGAAGGAAATAGTCACATGTCTTCCATAATTCAATTTTGAGTGGCACGGTGTATGCAGAGGATGCACGTTTGGAAAACATGCCAAGGTTGTTTTCCCAAGTAGCGAGCATAGGTCTAAGGGGATTCTATACTTAGTACAATTGGATGTTTGTGGACCGATGTCAACAGCGTCAATAACATGAAGCATGTATTATGCTTCTTGTATTGATGACTTTTCTTGCAAGACTTGGATATACTTCTTAAAGACCAAGGACAAGGTCTTTAGCAGGTTTTAGGAGTTTAAAGCTCTGGTTGAAAACAAGGCAGGTAATTCTTGAGATCGGACAATAGGGTAGAGTATACCTCTAAGGAGTTTGAGGGTTTTTGCAAGGATGAAAGAATCAAGAGGGATTTGATAGTTATGTACAACCCACAACAGAATGGGGTTGTAGAGTGGAAGAATCGGTCCATCATAGGGGTTTCTAAGGCCATGATACATGACTAGGACTTGCCCATGTTTCTTTGGGTAGAGGCACGTAACACAATACTCTAGATTTAGAACTTATGTCCTCATAATATCTTGGAGGAAAAAACCTCAGAGGAGGAATTCACTTGTGTGAATCCATAGGTGAGTAATTTTCACATCTTTGGTTGTTCGATTTATATCCATGTACTAATGGAGAAGATGACCAAGTTAGATCCCTCTAGCATGAAGAGTTTGTTTGTGGGTTATGGTGAGATTTAAAAGGATTATAGAGTATATATTTCGGAGCAGAGGAAGAAACGATGTAAATTTTGAGGAATATTTTGCATCCAATAAGTCTTTTGAGCCTACTCCAGTGGCAGAGGATGAGGAGTAGGAAGCTCTGAAGGTTGACCCAGGGTCACCAGTGATTTCCAAGTTAATACAACAACCTTCAGGTGAATAAGGGGAGATAGGTGTCGCTTCCACTTATGTTAGGAGAGATTGATGGTTCAGTCATACATTGAGGGATGCTTGGGAGCATGTTGAGACTCCTAGAAACAAATTCAGAGAGAGAAAACCTCTGAAGAAGTTTCCAGACTATATGGAATTGATGAGCAACTTTCTATATTCTGAGCCTTCCATTTTTCAAGAGGCAACAAAACAATGAGTATGGTGGGATTCCATGGTGGAGGAGTACACTTCCATTGTGAGAATGATGTTTGGGATGTAGTGCCAAGAATAGAAGAAAAGTTGGTCGTGAGTTCCAGGTGGCTCTATTGTTGATGTTTTGTAGCTTCAAGAGGTATTCCCACAAGTGGCCTTGCTGTCGGGCATGTGGGAATCTTCGTTGGCACCACATTTGAATTTTCGTTTGGTGAAAACCCCCTTGGATTGGAGCTTTGGGATTCATGGTTTTGTTGATGGGATTTGGGGGCTTGTGTTGGGGTTTCACACCCACATGTGTGAATACATTATTCTAATTTAATGTTGGTTTTAGTGTAGGGCTCCTTAGAGTAAGTTAAGGGATTCGAAGCTCACTTTGGACTCTTATCAAAGGAGAGGATAGAATGTGACAATCTCATTGTGACATTATGGAGTTAGCATAAGTGAGTGAGCACTTGTGCTAGGAGGCTTGGTGATTTCAACAAGGAAAAATCTGCACTTTGACAAATTTGGCCTAGGGTTATTGGACATTCTTTCTATTTGGTTTTTCATCCTAGAATGACAGTTGCATGTGGGAGGATAGGTTTCACATGTGAACAGGAGGAAGAGAGAGAAATGTTACACGTCTGAGGGAATTGAGCAGTCTGCATGTGTGGAAGAACAGTTCGTACAACCGCATGTGTGGTACGAAACAGGTTCATACAGTCACATTTATGACTAGGACAATACAACCGCACGTGTGGGAGAGTTTCAAGCCACATGTGCGAATTTCTAGGAAGTTTAACAGATCCGTATGGCTGGCATCAACAGTTGTACATCCAATGTCAACAAGTCGTACAACGGGTATGCAACATATTTGTAAGTGGGAATGACCTCAAAGAGTGTGTTGAGGGTGTCGTTCCAAGTCTTGTTGATCCGCAGGAATTGGTAGCTCATAAGAAGAAGGAAGTGAAGGCCAAGTGGATATTGTTGGACTCCGTTAAGGATCATCTGATTCCTCACATTTTTTAGAAGAATACAACTAAAGAGATGTATGATGCTTTGGTGGGCTTGTACCAAAGTGGGAATGCACGCTGAAAATTTATTTTGAAGCACCAACTCCAAGGTGTTGAGATGTCCAGTTCAAACACATGTGTTATCTACCTCATGATGATCACTTAGATTCGTGATCAACTTGTAACTATTGGTGAGGCGGTTGATGATTTTGAGTTAGTGAATGTGGGATTGAGTGGTCTTCCCGAGTCTTTGGAACCATTTGTGCAGGGGATTTGTGCATAAGAAAAGTTGCCAGATTTTGATGGACTATGGACTAATTGCATCCAGGAGGAGGGTTGGTTAGAGTCCAGGACTGACAAGCAAAAAGTCAGTAGTGATGAGAACCAAGCCTTGGCTTTTCATACCATGAAGAGCAGAAACGTTGGTTCTCTAGGGAGAGAGGCATCTCCAGAACCGAGGATAAAGAAGAACCTTATCAAGGTCAAGTGTTTTGCTTGTCACGAGTATGGTCATTATGCCTCACAGTGTCCGTAATGAAGGAGAGAGGGAAGGAAGCCTGCATCAACAACAAAGGTTGATGATGTTGAAAATAGGCTTCAAAGGGAGTTCTTATTGGTCTCCACCCTTTCTAGTACAATCTCTGGTTATGGGACTTGGTTGGTGGATAGTGGAGCCTCATGTCATATGACAAGAGAATGAGAGTTGTTTGAGAGCTTCGCATAGACTGACTCAGACATGTGCATGAAGATTGGTGGGACCAAGCATGTAGTGTAGGGAATTGGAACAATATGATTCTAGTTGGAGTTAGGCGATGTGTTGAGGGTGAAAAATGTTCTATGGGTGCCAGAACTTAGGAGAAGTGTGCTCTCAGTCTCAACGATTGAGGAGAAGGGCTATGATGTTTTGTTCCGGGGTGGACAAGTGTTATTCATGCCCAGAGGATATAGCCTCAAATAAATAGTGGTTATTGGAGTTAGACAAAGAAACACATATAAGTTGAAGGGCCAACCTATGTGAGATATGGCCAGTAGTAACAGAGTGATAGAGGTCAAGGAGAAGATAGCTTCGAAGGCTTTACAGAATCAGAGGGAGCCTAACTTCAGAGGGAGTTAGCAGGGTCAGAGGGAGAGTTAGTGGTTCGGAGGGAGTCAACCTTCAAGTTCATATAGAAGAGAGGAGTCTTCCAGTACTATTAGGAAGATGTCATGGATTGAGGAATTCAGGCAGGAGGCTCAAAAGCGGGAGGCTTCTAGAAGCATGTGTCTTCCCAAGAGGAACCATGCCATACTACATGATTTATTTTGGTGATAGAGGAAGCAACCAATCAAGAGGATTGGAGTGTAGTTGTGGTAGCAAATCTAGTGCAGGAGGCAGAGCTACTTCCAGTGTGGGAGATAGAGATACTTCCAGATGATGGAGAATGGAATATCTCCCTCGCTAAGAGGGAGTGTTGATGTTTTGTAGCTTCAATAGGTATTCCCATAAGTGGCCTTGGTGGTAGGAATGTGGGAATCTTTGTTGGCACCACATTTGAATTTTTTTGTTTCGTGAAAACCCCCTTGGAATGGACCTTTGGGATTAATGGGCTTGTTGATGGGATTTGGGGGCTTGTGTTGGGGTTTCACACCCACATGTGTGAAAAAAATAAATTCTAATTTAATGTTTATTTTAGGGTAGGGCTCCTTAGAGTAAGCTAAGGGCTTATAAGCTCACTTCAGACTCCTATTAAATGAGAGGAGAGATTGTGACAATCTCATTGTGACATTATCTAGTTAGCATAAGTGAGTGAGCACTTGTACTAGGAGGCTTGGTGATTTCAGCAAGGTAAATTTATCACTTTGGAAAATATGGATTATGGTTTTTGGACATTCTTTCTATTTAGTTTTTCAACCTAGAAGGACATTTGCACGTGGGAGGAGAATCTGCATGTGTGAACAGGAGAAGGAGAGAGAAAAACTACACATGTGTAGGAATTGAATAGTTTGCACGTGTGGAAGAAGTAGCATGTACAATCACACATGTGACCAACACAGTACATATGCACTTGTGGGGGATTTTCAAGCTACCATGTGAATTTCTAGGTAGTTTAGCAGGTTCATATGACTGACGTTAGTAGACCGTACAACAGGTCTACAATAGATTTGTAAGTGGGAATTTTTCCAGGTAAATTTGTGATATTTTATGGCTTTGAAATGATTGGTTTTGTCCTCATATTTGGTGATTTTTTTACTACTGAGAGGGATTATTTTTTCCTCAGAAAAGTCTGAATTTGACAGTTTACAAAACATAAATTTTGTGTCTCATGTGCATGGATATTTCTCTCGGATCTTTGTGTTTCCGCTACTATAATTTTCTGTCATAATTTCATTGTAAGATTATTCATTGATAACAACCCTAGGGTTTACTATTTGGGTCACTTGGAAGTAATTTTCAGATCTGAAATTAGTTGCATAAAAATTGACATCTACAAGGTCAAGCATGCAACATATGACATCGTTGAGAAGTTCAAAGTGAGGTTGGTGGCGAGAGAGTTATCCTAGAGAGATGGAGTGGACTATGAGGAGATGTTTGCTCCGATCACCAGTGACACTTCCATTAGAGTAGTTATGTCCTTGGTTTCATTTATGGGATGGAGGATATACTAGATGGATTTGAAGACAATTGTTTTTAATGGGATCATTGAGGAAGAAGTGTACATAGAGAAACCTTAGGGCTTTGAGGTAAGTGGGAAGGAGTCCCATGTGTGTAGGCTTAAGAAAACCTTGTATGGACTCAAGCAAGGACCAAGAACATGGTATTCTAGGATCGATGGACACCTACAGAGTATGGGCTTCACCAAAAGCGAAGCATATTCTAACTTATATCACACATTTGTTTAAATTGATCTGCTCATTTTGTTGTATGTAGATGATTTGTTTCCGACGGGTGTAGAGAAGCTCGTTGCAAGGTGCAAAGAAAACATGGCAACTAAGTTCGAGATGAAGGACCTTGGCATGATGCATTGCTTCTTAGGTTTGGAGGTTTGGCAGAGACTAAGGGAAATCTTCCTTGGGCAAGGTAAGTATGCAATTCAAATCTTGAACAGGTTTTAGATATTGGAGAAATGCAAACCTATGGCCACACCAATGATCATTAATCTGAAGAAGGTGACAGCTTCAAATTCAGAGTTGGTGGATCCCACATTGTACAAGCAACTAATAGGTTATATGATGTATTTGGTCAACCCCGGGCCAGATATATGTTTTGCAGTGATCCCCTTGAGTCAGTTCATGGTGGATCCAAGGCAAGAGCATTAGGTAGCAACAAAACATGTGCTCGGTTATTTGAGGGGCACAATGGATATGGTTTGAGGTATCTTGGACATGATGAAGTGAAGTTGCGAGGATGTATAAACTTAGATTGGGCAGACAGTGCAGTAGATAGGAAGAGCACCTTAGAGTGCAACTTTAACTTGGGATCAACGATGATATCTTGGTTCAACTAGAAGAAGACTTTTGTGGCACTTAGCTCAACAGAGGTAGAATACATGGTAGCGAGTATGGCTAGTTGTGAGTCCATATGGCTTCGCAAGTTACTTGCAAGAATGTTTGATCAAGAGTTGGATTCCACAGTCATATACTATGATAATCAAAGTTGTATCAAACTCTGAGAATCCAGTGTTTTGTGATAGGTCCAAGCATATAGAAACCATATAACACTTCATATGAGATGGGGTTTAGAAGGGAGCAATGAAGTTCCAGTATATTCCTACGGATCAATACGTAGTTGATATTCTGACCAAGCCCTTGGCAAGAGGGAAGTTTGAAGAATTCAAAGAAAGACTTGTATTGGTGCATAATTCCTTCTTCACTAAAAGGGAGTGTTGAGAATTATAGCTCGAAAAAGAACTTCCGCACAAGTTCCATGTGAACATGCAAGAAGTAGTTCAATATATTTTTGAAAAGTAAATTCTTTCTTGTAATTCACTTAGTTAAATATTGAAAGTCTTATTTTTCGCAGTTGAGTCTAAAAAGTGTATTTCATGCATGCATGACTTGGGCTAGGAGTAATCTTAGAAATAGATTAGAGTTTTGGTCTCAGCTAAAACTTTCAAACACACAAAAACACATGAACAATTGAGAGATTGAATTGAGAGAGAGTGATCTAGATTTAGGAGCGGAACGAACTGATTAACAGACTGAATACAATAAACATAGAGATATGAAGAACAACACAGATATCCAGTGAACAATATCTTTTATTGAATAAATGAAATAGGTTGAAACTGTAAAACTGCAGAACTGAAACACTTGCTCGAATGGTGGTAGTTATCTCTGAGAAGAGATGTGGCTGCTACGTGCATTCGTCCGAGAAGAATGATTACAATGAGGCTCCAGAGGCCTTTTTGATATTACTCATGAATTTTAAAACCCTAGACATCCAAAAACCTAACCCTGGGAGGTGAAACACCAAAAGTCATGTGGACCCCTATGGGTAAGTTGGTACCTGAACTTCCTGGGGTCGTAAATTTTGCATACAACCTCCGTTTTAGGCACGTGATAGCTCGTTGGAAAGGTCTTTCAAAGAACTACACATTACGTCGTCAAACTATGGCTCTGTCTGTATTTTGACTGTGGAGAGCCAAAAAAACATTGTCTGGGGCTCCAAAACAGCCCTGGAAGTACACCAAGATGTACTGACATGAAAACATACAAAATAGGCTAGTTGGATTAGGTGAGAGGCCACCAATATCCACCCGGAATATGTGTAGAGCTTCAGACAACCCCAGAAGTGTAGAATCCACAATCACAAAGAAGTAAAGAAGAACATGTTGAACTAAAAGCGGACAAGAGGAACCAGTTGGAATAGGTGGGTGGACACCACTATCCACCTAGATCAATCCTCCCCCTTTAGGAAGAAATGGTCTCCATTGTGTTAAGTTCCCCCATCAGGTGAGGAAACTTATGTTGGATTTGGCCCTGGGTCAGCCACTTTTTTTGGTGTAGGAGCTTCCCTTCCTTGACAACCTGATAAAGCTAGATCCTTTGTTGGCGAGTGCCCTTGACCTGTGTGTCCACTATCTGATCAGTGGATTCTTGTGCTATGCAGTCAGGGTTGAGCTCTGTTGGTGTCAGTTGCTCTGCAATCTCTGATGTGTCCAATAATGGTGGAAAATATGGTCGGAGGAGGTCCACATTGAACACTGGGTGCAGGCCAAGGAAGGGTGGAGTGTTGAACTCAAAATCATCGCTATGCACAACCTTGGTAATAGTGTAAGGCCCATAGCGAAGTGGGTGGAGCTTCTAATGGGGCCCTGCAAAATGTTCCTTCTGCAAATGTAACCAGACTTTGTTTCCAACCTGAAACTGGTGCAGTGCCCTGTGTTGATCATGGTGTTTCTTGTACTTAGAATTGGATTTTTGCAAAATCTCTTGGACCTGTTGGAGGATGTGTTGAATCCGCTCAATGAATCTGGTGGCTTTGTCAGTCTTAGACTAAACATGGGAAGAGTATGTATGTGTAGTGGCAAGAGGTAGTGCAACATCAATGGGACCCAAGGGTTGGAATCTTAGCCCCACCTGAAATGGGCTATGGCCAGTCGAGCTATGGAGAGCCCTGTTGTAACTGTGTTGAACATATGAGAGACTCTCATACGTGGATGCTTAGAGTTGTACATGCACAAGATGTGCATAATCATTCGATTGATAACCTATGTTTGGTCGTCTGTTTGGGGATGGAAAGCAGTGGATTTAGTGAGCTTGGTGTCCAACAGTGACCAGAGACTCGACCAAAATGTGTTGAGTAACCCGTTGTCCTGGTCGAAGATGATGGTCTATGGTATCCCAAAATGGACCCACACTCGATCGAAGAAGAGCTTGGCAGTATCTACCATTGTGATATTCTTCTTCAAAGTTGTGAGGATGGCCATCTTCGAAAACCGATCAACGAACACAAATGCACATTCATTGCCTTTCTTGGTGGATGGAAGGCCAAACATGTAATCCATTCAGATGGATTCCCAATGCTTCTGAGGAGTAGGAAGAGGGATGTATAAGCCTTGTTTCTTGATGATTGGCTTGGAAACGGAACAGGCAGTGCAAGATCTGATATACTTGTTGACGTCATGTCGAAGTTTTGGCCAATAAAAATGTTTCTGAAGAATGGCCACAGTTTTCTCCACGCCAAAATGTCCTGCCATCTGACTATATTGGGCTTCCCAAATCAGCTTTGCACGCTAGCTTGTAGGAACACATAGATGGCCCAGATGGAATAATAGTATGTCCTGAATGTGAAAATCGGTGACATTCGTGCCTGTACACAAGTGTTGATAGGTGGTGGCGAAGTCTAGATCTTGTTGATAAAGTTGGGGCCACTCAGATGCCTCATGTCCATAGGAATGGAGCACAGTGGTGAGTGCAACCATGGGAGGTCGAATGAGGTAGTCAACGACTCGATTAGATATTCATGTCTTATACTTGATGTTGAGATGGAACTGTTGCAGGTAGGTGGACCACTTCTGATGGCGGTCGTTCTGCAATTTCCCTTGTGTCTGTATGAACTGCAAAGGCTTGTGATCAGTGTGGATGATTGTCTCCTTTCCTAGAATGTAATGTTTCCATTGACAACATGTTTTTACAATGGAATACATTTCCTTGTCATAGGTGGGGTATTTTTGAACAGTATATAAGAGTGTCTCAGTATGGTATGCCACTAGATGACCATCCTGAGTGAGAATTGTGCCTACAGCATAGTCAGATGCATCAGTCTCAATCTCGAATGGTTGTTGCAGATCGGGCAAGGAAAGTACTGGAGTTGAGCACAAGCGATGCTTCAGATCATTGAATGCTCGTTGTTGTTCCTTCCCCCACATGAAATTTTCCCTGCCACTGCCCTTGGTCACCTAGCTAAGGACCCATGCAATATGGGAGAATCCCAACACGAACCGTCGGTAGAAGTTAGCCAATCCCAAGAAGCTCTGAAGCTCGGTTAGTGTGGTCGGGGTTGGCTAGTCACGGATAACTTGGATCTTCGCTGGATCAACATGTACCCCATGCTCATAAACAATGTAGCCCAAGTATTGGACCATGTTCATGTCAAAAGAGCATTTTTCCAAGTTGGCATATAGCTTGTGTTGCCGCAGAGTGCTCAAAACCTACTGAATATGGCGCATGTGCTCTTCCCAAGTTTTGTTGAAGATGAGGATGTCATCCAAATATACCACCACAAAAGAGTTGGTGAAGGGTCTCAATACATCATCCATCAACCTCATGAAAGTGGTTGGTTAATTTGTTAAGCCAAAGGGCATGACCAGCCATTCGAAGAGACCTTCTTTAGATTTGAAGGTTGTCTTCCATATATCAGTTGGTTCAATGGGAACCTGGTGGTAGCCAGACTTTAGGTCAATATTGTTGAAGAACTTTTCCCCCTTGAGTTGGTCAGGAAGGTCATCAATCCTGGGAATTGGGTACCGGCTCCCGACTATGATTTTGTTTAAGGCTATGGAATCAATGTAGAGTCATCAAGTCCTGTCCTTCTTCTGCACCAGCACAATCGAGCTTCTGTAAGGGGAGGAGCTGGGTCTGATGTGACCCTTTTGAAGAAGCTCTTGGATCTGATGTCTGATTTCGTCATTTTCCATTAGCGAGCAACGATAGACTGGTCCATTAGGTGGAGGTGCACCCGAGGTCAGATCAATTGGATGCTTGACTTGGCAGTGCGTCGATACCCCGGTGGGTGAGGAGAAGATGTCTCATGTATTATTCCACGATCCCATCCACTTGATTTTGCTGCAAAGAGAGATTATGTGTAAAGGCCATGGATGTGGCAGCGACCTTCTGCATACTGTGAGCACGGATCACAAAGAAGATGAACTTCCCGATCTGTGAAATGACCTTACTTCATTGCTTGGAAGAGATTAAAGAAATAGTGGTAGGCGATGCTACCTCTAGTATCCTGTACAATTGTCTACCCACAGTAATAATAACACCGCGGGGTCTAGACTCATACACAGCATGACGCTTCCACAAATATGGTTGTCCTAAAATAACATCACAAAATTCAAGGGGAGCAATATCACACAATACCTCATCTTTGAAAGACTTGATGTCGTAGGGAAAACGACA
>ML846356.1:29205-45231 GCA_009831015.1 Picea engelmannii
TGTTGCACCTTTGTATCCTTTGTTGACTTTTGAATACCCAATAATGATGTAGCTTCTTTTAACTTTCTTGACTTCAATAGAGAAAGTAAAAGTTGAGCCTGTGCTGTTACTGATTCATCTTTGAAATAAGTATTATACATATTCTTAGTTCAATATTTTATATAATGCTTAGCTTTTTTATTTCCAAATTTGTCAGTATCAACATTTTCTAATATTTCATCATCAATGTTGATAGAGTCTCCTGCATATTTCAATTTAAAGTTTATATTAAAAAACATAACCCGAACACAAATTCACTAAGTTATATATACTTGAGTGTTCATCTTATATTAATCTAAATTTATGTACACATACCTATAGGTGATTCATCTTTTGATTCAATTTCGGTTTCAACGTCTTCTTCGACATTATGAGACAAATCTATTTATGTTTTTTGAAAAACATCAAATTGTAATTACAATCAATTATATTATTTACAATATTTTTAACTTGAATTCTATACTTTGAATTTTGTACTTTCTGAATACAGTCTCAATGTGTGTTGTGTGCTTGATCATCATATCTGCATGCATACCTGGTTGAACTTCTTCTTGTCGAAAATCTCTATTGACATTATCATCGTTTATTTCTTCAATATTTGCACGTTCTTGTTTCTTTCTTCGATAAAGCTCTTTCCTTTGCTTGATTTGGCGAGTATCATCTCGAGTGCGATCATATTTTCTCTTGTGCAAACTTTTGTTTCCCATGATTTTTATAGTTATTTGTAAAATATATGTTCAACAAAGACTTCACCTTGAAAAAATGCCCAACATTTATCTTTCAACATATAAATTGTTATTCCAATACAAACTTGAACAAACATCATTTACCTTATTCAACAAAAACCAAAAAGATGATTCGAAACTTTGTTTAAGTGTTTTAAAAAACCACCATGTATTGATATCAATCCTCTGACTAAGCCTATGGAATAGAGGGAATAAATAAAAAAAGAAAAGAATACAGTTGTAATTTGTAATAGAAATGCTTTGAAATCCTTATCCTCGAGCTCATATCTATTTGTTCATTTGATGGATTGTGTTAAATTTGTTCGGTCACAATCCTATCTATACAATTTGGTGCGAAAAAAACCTATACGACGCATCGTTTCATATTTTCCGACGGACGGAATTCTTTCGACAGTCTTTCGGTCGAAAGAATTAGTTTTTCGACCGAAAGACCTGGAAACCGTTTAGTTTGACGGATTCCGTTAGATTTTAGACTTTCGGCCGAAATATTACTTTTTCGGCTGAAATATTATTTCGGCTGAAAAAATGAAATTGCAACTGAAAACCAAAACCAGAGAACTGCCCCAAGCATAACTAAACTTCAGAGGTTGTGGACTCCTGCAAACATTGAGAATTTGGTTTCGAAAATGACACCAGCATTTCCAAAATTGAATCTACTTTCAATTCGTATAATTTGTTTTCATTTTCTTTATTTTTCTCTAATTTTATTTAATATTTAAAAAAAATCACTACATAATATTTTCAGCAGACATTATGATTCGGTGAAATGAAATATCGGTATCTCAAAAAATATACAGTGAAAAAATTTGAAAAAAATATATTCATAATCCTTAAACTGTTCTTTTCAAAAGGGTATATTTAAATTTTAGTTTTAAGTAAAAATTAAGATAGATACAAGGTGTAGAAAAACATGTTTTTAAACTCTGCAACGTTTTCATCTTCGTCAACTTCAAAAAATTCTAGAAATTATAATATTCATTCGTTAAATTCAAAATAGTAGTCATAATAAAATAGAGTCTTTTTAGATTGTTGCAGTATATTTTGTTTCTTAAAAACATAAGTTTAATAATATATACATTGTTGTAGAAATAAGTAACTCATTATCATTCATTTCATGTTTAAGAAACATACTATTAAACAATTGTCAAATTGACATATCAAATCGTGATAAAAAAAATTGAAAAATAGTCATTGGAAAGATAACACAATTCTTCACAAGTTTTGTTTTTACTGTAAAGTGAAATTCTAAATAAAAAAAAATACTTTTGTATGTTGGAAGTGGAATAACTTGTGAAAATACAGTTTTTTTTTCTCATAAAACAAGCAAAAGTGTAACCCATCTTCATGATTTCACCCACATACAACCGCCTTGAAGCTAAAAAAAAAACATGAATTATTTATGCTCTATCTAACATTAGATGCTTAGGAACGAAGAAATTCCTTCTTTAGTTACTTAAATAAAAATTAATAAACAAAAGCAATGGTAAAAAATGCACCAAACAATGGTTAAAAAGCCACCTCACCAAATAATGGTTAAAAACGCACCTCGAGCCTTCAAGCTTTCAAACCCTAGTATTCTCTATTTACAAAAACTATTGGTGCCAATATCATTAAAGGTTAAAGGGGACACTAATTTTACTTTAAAGAAAAAATTAAGGCCTGGAATGCTCGTATTTACTATCCCATAACCGGTTGGAAAGCGATTTTTACAATTTCTGACATTTCCAAAGCGTTTCTATAACTTTCGACCACACATTCAACATTGGCAAGGACATCATTTCGCTGCCATTCTTCCTGTATCATCGTCAATATAAAATGATACATCAGTAACCCTCTCTTCCTTGTTGAAGACCATCCCAACTAGGGTTACCTACACACCCAAAAAACATTTTCAGGCAAATTTTCCCATAATACAAAAACCCCTTTAAAATTAAGTAAAAGCTCAATAACTCCATATTCACGTATAAATAGTGGCTTCAAAGATGTAAGAAGATCGTCTAAACAACTCTTGTCCTCCAATACTTGTATTCTATTATTCGACAAATCAAGATCCTCCAGGGATTTAAGCCCCGCTTGCATCAGATGCTCAAGGTTGCGGAAGATCCTGTTGTCGCTAAGAATGAGACGCTTTAAATGAGGCAAGGATGGAAACCATTCCAGAGAAGTCAGGCCAGCGTTGGCTAACGACAGTTGCTGGAGTTGTGGAAATTGCTCAAACAAAGCTATCAGAGGCAACCTGCATGACATAGCTTTGAGAGCATTGTCTAGTGTTAAAGAAACAATTTTTGAAGGCTTATGCCCACCCCTGGCAGCCTCAACTGCCTTTTCCCATGATTTTTCCATCTCTGTTACGATTTAAGCTTCCACAAAAAGTTCAAGTCCACCGAATCTAACACAAGAATAAACTACTTTTCCCAACTAAATCACTTCATCCTGGAGCCATACTAAGCAAGCATAAGCTTTTCCACAGTTCGAGTCCATCATAACTGCAGAATCCAACCTCAGAGGGAAAAAGCTTCAAATTTTCGATGAAGAAACCGTCCTAATAATCTCTTGCATGAATCTGCGCCAAAAATTATACAACAACAATCAGTTTTTTTCCATTGAGAGAAGGAAGCAACAACAAATGCTCTGTAATTTACAAGATAAAATCGTTTTGAGTGATTCTTCCACAAAACTGTTTAGTTTTTCTCCATTGAAATATGAAACAACAACAAACACTTCAAAATTTACAAGATAAGGCCGCTCTAAGCGATTCTTATATGAATCTGCACCAAATTTATGTCATAACCACACAAAATACCTTATTAAAGAGGCTCACTCCACTCTGAAACGCCTGTAATATTTGGCTTCCACTTCTTCTTGGCTAGCTCGACGCCAATACTCAAACCAGAGCTTGGATGACGGAGATTGAAAACAAAATTGACGGAAAGTGATGGAAAACTTAAACCTAACGGTGATCCTGGACGACAAAGATTAACAATAAACTTGACGACAAGTGACAGAGAACCTCAAACCTAATGGTGAACAGATGCCCCCCAAAACCCCTCTCTTTCTCATGCAAGTGATTACAGTGAAGGCCCGAGATGCCTTGTCAACCGTCATATCGAAAACATTGGCAACAGACCAATGATGTGCCACATAATCCGACCATTGGCAGAACTTTATGTGTGTCTTCAAATTGAAGGCAGAGATCTTGTTAAAAAACACATGTCACTTGTTAATATGATGTGGACAGACGATGAAAAGTCGGAAGGGAACCTCCCCCTAGAGAATGCCTTTGCGTAAAAATGGTAGTGAAAGATATCCATATTCTAAACCACAACCTAGAACGTTATTTGAACACTGCCATACACATGGCATATTAAATTATAATTAATAATAATAAAATTTAAAAAGTAATTAAATTATTTATAAAATAAAATTGTTATATATATATTCTATTTGTATTTTATAAAAAAGTAAAAATAAAAAATGTAAAATAATATAAGTTTAGATCCATTTTAATTTTGGACTTATCATGTCTCAAAAGGGATTAGATCCCTCAAAATTATAAACTTTTATTCAAGGTTCCTCTATTCTTCTAGGTAAATTGGAATTTAAGATAGATTTATACTAGTTATTTATATATATACTACATGTCAACTCCATGTTAAACATGGAAGGAATTACACATCTTCCTCATACTAATCAACACACCATTAAAATAATTTAACCAAGATCCATCTTAACTCCAAATTTATCATCTCTCATCATAGATTATAGGAAGTGCCTTTCAACACAATCAGCGAATGGAAAAAAATCTATAACAATACCTTTGTATTTAAATAAACCAAAACATTCATACTTTGCATGTCCATTAAACATATGTTAAAGTTAATAATATTTTAATTCAACAAAACCAAGGGAAGATATAAAACACTTGAAACCGTAGTCATATATGGAAAACAAATTTTCACAAGAATAATAATTTCTCTGACTAATAAAAAATTTCCATTACTTAGTTAAGGTGGGAGAATAATAGTTTCTCCAATTATCACACACTAAAAATAAAATCCAACTCTTGGGGTGTAGGGAATTTGGTGATGAGTGTACTCTTAAAACACTATGTTATGTGAAGTCACTGGTTCAAAACCCCAACTTACCTTGTGTGTGGCGTATGGGGCAATGTGAGCACACCTGGAGGTTATAGTGGTAGCAGTCAGAAAACACAACCCCCTATCACAGGTTATAGTAGTACTTGTCAGATAACATGACTCCGTGTGGTAGCAATTGAATAACACAACCTTGTGTCATAGGTTATAGTGGTAGTAGTCAGATAACACAACCCCATTTCATAGGTTATAATGGTAGCAGTTGAATAACATAATGCTATATCATGCAATTATGTGCCCAACTAGTTGTCGATATTACCAGTCAAAAAAACAAATCAATTTGTAAATTTATTGG
The DNA here is from genome assembly GCA_009831015.1 of Picea engelmannii. Classification (NCBI taxonomy): domain Eukaryota; kingdom Viridiplantae; phylum Streptophyta; class Pinopsida; order Pinales; family Pinaceae; genus Picea; species Picea engelmannii. The sequence continues at coordinate 34,440 of ML846356.1, forward strand.
TACATTAGTTGAAAGGTCATCTTACATCAAATTTATAAGATGACAAATATGTAATTTTTGACACTAAGGACCACGGGAAGGAAGCAGTGTAGTGGACACCCATGTCATCCTTGGTGTAGAGTTTGACCCAATGGAAATCGATGTGTGGCAACAGTTACAAATATGAAATTCAATTTATAACCTTGCATATGGATTGTGTGAGACATCTATTATATGCATTATTTTTAAAATAAAACTTCTGTAAAACTTCACAATTTGTAAATAATTTCCATGTCTTTGTAAAAATTTCCATGTGTTTGAAAAAACATTAATGTGGAAAATTTTGTTATATTTTAGAATTGTTTCTACTACTGTAAAATATTACAAGGAAAATATTGATTCGTGGAGGTTTTTTCAAAAGCACTTTTTTTTGTGTGTGTTTCTAGTGAAGGTTTCTAGTAGGGGTGAGGAGTCAAAGGTTTTAGCAGATGTTCTTTCTCGATGCACATGAATCATATCAACACATTAGTTTGCATCAATGTTAACTACATTGGTCACAAAAATTGATATAGACCAAAATATTTGATAAAAAAATATTGGTAATTTTTTCAAAACAATACATGTTCGTGCACCTCAATATATTGGTGCATACCCATCCAAGTACACAAGGTAGATTAAAATAATTTAAAGTAACCAAGTGCCCCATGCCTATAAGCACACCAGTGTGTATGGATATTAGGGATGTTGATACTGAGTGGGGGGGGGTGAATCAATATCAAGTAAAATTTAGCACCTTTTAAAACATTAACTAATTAGATAAATGTATTCCAATATACAATAAAGAACAGAATAAGAAATACACAGTGCACAACAGATTTACATGGAAATCCATGGAATATTTTTCTTATTATAATAACAAGATTACATTCAAGGGAATCTACAACTTCCAAGATTTTTCAGCTCCAACTGGAAGGAGGCTTCAACACCCTAATTTACAAGCTCCAACTTAAAGGAAGCTACAACTCTCTAGATTTTCCAGCTTCAACTGGAAGGAGGCTCCAACCGCCTTTCCTTGCCCCTTCCTTCCACTCTCAAATATATATATATATATATATATATATATATATATATATGTGTGTGTGTGTGTGTGTGTGTGTGTGTGTGTGTGTAAGAATCAACCTGTCAAAGTCATGTTCCAATACCTCTTGTAACCTTCACAAATCCGATCTAAATGACCCGCTGCAAACCCTGATCACAAAGATCCTCGCAACATAATACTGCACGGTCTAGCGGTGTCTAGCGGGTCAAGTATGTGTTGTCCAATGGGGCCTGGTGAAACAAGAGTGTTCAACCAATGAGGATTGTTCAGTGGTGCTTCAAAAGACAAGTATGTTCAACCAATGAGGAATTCTCCAAACCCTAATACATGAGATCAAACCTTCCTCAACTTTGTGAGCTCCTTATCCTCCTTGATCCTTCGCTACCAAACTTGTTATGAGAGATCACTTTCTTGAATGATCATAATGAGATGTTCTTAATGTGTATTTATACCCTTCCAAGTGCTTCATTTACTTAGCTTTAGGGCCGACCTATAACTTCTTGTCTTTCTTTACTTAACTTTAGAGCCAACCTATAAATTCTTGTTTTGCAACATCTTTTAGGGGTAAATTCACATGATCATATTCAAGAGGGGATATCTCCTCAATCGTGAGGAGCCATGTGGCATGCCACCTAACATTGGAAATGGATTGACAAGGGCTATCAATCCATGGAGGTTTTGCATGCATTTGCAATGTGCTTCATACTATTTTTCTTCAAACAATTGTGGGGCTTCTTGTGGTCTTCTTCAAAGTGTCTTCCTATGAGGGCCATGCTTAAAGCTATGCCATAAGGGGATCACTTTGGATACTCCTTCAAGTAAACCCATAGGCTTCTTCATTCTGATCACCAATGACTAACTTTGACATCAATGACAATACCATTCAACAATCTAACCCTTTGTCATTGATGACAACCCTCATACTCCCCATGTCATCATGCTCATGATCTTTCTCTCCCCCTTTGACATCAATCGAAAAGGGTAACTCTTCTCTTTGGGGATGCTCCCCCTGAAATCATGGAGCTCAATAGTATTTCACCTTCCTTTTCTCTCTTCTTATCCTTTCGTTCCTTGTTATAGTCCTTGGAGTTTTTTTGTGTGACTTAAATCCTCTTTCTCTCCCCTTTGTGTAGGATGTATATGTTAATTGGTCTTCTTCTTGTTGTTGCAACCAATCTTCTTGTTTCTTCTTCTCTGATTTCACATCTTTGGGAGTAAAACTTAAGATTGTATTCTCGATCACATATTTTAATGACACTAAGGATATTATGCCTCAAATATTCAACCAGTAAGACATTTTTCACTTTAACATTTTCACTTCCAAGGCTCACTACACCTTTTCCAAGTATTTTGACAGAGGAGTCATTTCCAAATGCAACACTTCCATTTTTTCCTTTCTTTAAGCTGATGAATTTGTTTTGGTCCCCAATCATGTGTGTTGAGAATCCAATATCTATTTACCATTTGTATTTTTTTATTTTCAACAATCAATTCTAATCGAAAATCTTCCTTGTTTGGATTCTCTTTTCTTTTCCACACTGTGGCTAGTTTTATGATAGGAGAATATTCTTTCATATATCTCCAATATCATGCTTTGTGACCAACACTACTGCATTTGTAGCATACAATGTTGTCATCCATCAGTGGATCAAATGGATTGTAATTTATGTTGATAAATCCATGATCATTTCCAGATATATTATTTACATGATTGTCCTTTGGATATTCATAATCATTTATGTTTCTCATATAGTTGTTTCTTGCATTAATTTTGTAGAGAATTGCTTTGTGTCCAAAGTTTCTGCAAGTATAAAAATGACCAAGAAAATTATTCTCATACTTGGTAGAAAAGGACGTTCTTGGTGTCTCACCCCTTCTGAATTATGATCTTTTGTTCCAGTTGGAGGTGTCATGTTCCTATTGTTCTTCAACTCCCATTTTTTTGTTGATTCCACTTCTTAAGACATTTGCATAGTTTCTAGAATTTCCTTCACCTTTTGTCTGTATCTATCGTCTTCAAACTATTGTCATGTCCAAGTCTTTTCTTATCGATAGGTGATATCTGTTTGCTAAGCATTTCATCTAGATTTTCATTACTTCTTTCAAATTTCTTCAACTTTTTTGTTGTCAACATCAGTTCTTTTCTTGTGTGATCCAATTTTGCTTTTAATTTCTCATAATCTTCTAATTTCTCCTTCAAGCTATTAATTGTCTTTTCAAGATCATGATTCTCTTCTTCACAATTTTTCAATTCGTCTTTTAACTCTCTATTTATGTTTCTAAGCTTGATATTTTCTTCTTCAACATGCTTCAATTTTTCAAAATTCTCTTCATCTTCCTGTTCACTTTTTATGATGTCTTTGCTTCCCTAGAAATATTTTGTGTTTGTTTCTTCGGTTTTTGCATCTCAAACTTATTCATAATTTATTTCATCCATTTCATAATTTTTGTGATCATCATTTTGAGTTTCTTGAGTTATGAAGAGAACTCCCCTTAAATCCATTTCTTCTCCATCAATTTCATTTGAAGAACTGATGTCCTCTTTGGAGTGAAGACTCGTTTTCTTGTGGAATCTTTTATTTTCTTCAAAAGGACATTAATTAGCATAGTGTCATATTCTACCACAATTGAATCATTTAAAAGGTAACTCACCTTTATATTTTTCAGTTCCCCTCTTGAGCCTCCTTATGAAATGTGCTTCTTCTTCATCTGATTCATCGCCTGGTCTTTCTTCTACCTTGTGTTCTTTGTTTCTTGTTTTCTTCATGGATTTAAAAGTTGTTTCTCTATTTGGCTGTCAATTTTTTGTATATGTTCTCATTTAATATACTATGAGGATCCCATGTAGTTCATCCATTGTCCTTTTGGTCAAATCCCTAATTTATTCAATGGCTGAGACCTTGGCATCATATCTCAAAGGAAGTGATCTCAACACTTTATGTACAACCAACCGTTCTTTGACTTCTTCTCCTAATCCTCTGATGGCATTGTGCTACACATTATTTTGGTCACCCCCATGATCACCAATGATATGTGTATTTCCTACTCCTTTGTTCCCTGAAGCTACTAAAGAAATAAGGCTTTCTCCCTGGGAAATAGAATCATCTCTCCTTTCTTAAAAACCCTACTAAAGAAGATCGTTGCACCTTGCCATATGATGAGGGTGCAACGATCTTGATCATCACATGCTGCACCACAATGGACTACGACATCATCATAGGATGCTTGTGTTGAGGGTGCGACGATGCTCAAGGAAATGAAAAAGGTGAAATTATCGAAGGCTCTAGAATGGAAGCTTCAGAAGGATGAGGTGGCCTCTGATCGATTTGGATCTCACTCACTTCTCTGATTTAGTGGGATTATCCTAATATCATCATCCATCCTCTTCAATCTATATAATGAGGGATATCTCATGGGAAAAGTTAGGCTGGATTATGCATGAAGAATTCTATTGAAGATTGTACTTGTGAGAGATTTGCTTTAGCTTTCCAAGTCAGGTTGTGAATACTCTTCATCAAAAGAATTAGAGAAAAGGTGTGTGTGTTGAAGCAAAGGGCCATTGGAAGGGACCTTGCAACATCAAGGAATAGGTTGTATTCTCCACTTTCATCAATATAATGCAATGATACATTTCTTCCATATAAAAGTGTCTCCATTTTTATTGTATAATTCCTTGATCTTATGCATAGATTTCATTGAAATATATATATCGTTGATCTCTCTCTTCATTGGTTTGTGCTTCTTAACAGGTTCAACACCCACAAATCCAAAGATGGAGCAAGGATGACATTGGTGAGGATCAAACGACGTTTAAATAATATGTCATTTGTCCCTCATTGAACTAGTTTGCATCACAATGAAATCTAAGGAGAAGCTTGTATTCTACTATGTTTTGTTCTAATTTCTTGTTGAAGTTAGGGAGATTAGTTTGTGTCAACACTTACCGATTTTTCCGATAACAAAATTGACAACCATATTGGGGAGCCTCCTCTTTTGGTATTTTCTTCTTTTTTTCTTTTGTCTTTCCTGATTTTGTTGATTTTTCATTCTCTGATTCATTAGGTGATCCATGTTGACTCTGAGGTCCTGAAATTTCATTGAAAAATCTTGTCCTCTTCTCATTTTTTCTCAATTTTCAATCATCGTCGCACTGTGCTGTGAAAACCAATCTGACGTCATCACAATGTGTCTTTCTACTACCTGTGACGATCCTTGATCGTCGCACTGTGTCCTTCTGCTACCTGCGATGATTCCTGAAGAAAGTTTTGAGTGATAGTCATTCTCTTTACCCAGATTTTTTATCATTGCTTGGGGTGAATTTTAGGGTATTGATTATAGTATGATTACAATTTGCTTGATAGTCTTTGAATCTTCTTTTAGCCTTCTTTGCTTCTTTTTTTTATCTTGTGTGCTTTTGAAAGATTTGATCTCTTGCTTTGAGTGTCTTTCAGTTACAAAGCATTTTTTTTTCTTTAGAATTGTTTAGTGAAATAACATTTCTTTTTCTGAATAGTTCGTTTTAAAAGAATTTTTTTATATTGGGGGCATCCTTGCATTTGAAGTAACAGAATTGCATGGTTTTTTGTATTTTTTGCATTTTGGGGGGGGGCGGGGGGGCAAGAATCATGTATTGGCGTACAGTCTCTTTAGCTCATTTCTTGAAGATCTTGATATTAATGAGTTTGATAAAATCTTGGGACATCTTGCATCTGGGAATGATAAACATTTTCTCCTTCTCGTAATATCGATTTCATCGAAACAAAAAGATTGCATCTCATCTCTCTTTGCATATTTTGAGTCAAGTTCAAGCACTTCATCAATTTCATCTCCGCTTCCTTTTTGAGTTAAACAACAACCATCAAAATTAAGCGTAATTTAAAAATTTATCTAGTAACTTTTATTTTCTAGAACTCTTGTACACCAACATTAGTTAGGGATAGTGCTTTGGAATAGGTTGAAAGGATAACTCTCCAAAACTATCAAACAAACATAGAATCTTGTGATAGGGAGCGGTAAATCCACTTATTATATTTTGTCATGGGAATCCCTTCTCACACAAGGGTCAATCATGAGGTTGCATTGATATTAGCAGAGTGACTAACCCTGCTTTGTTGGTCTTGGTGTAGTGGTTGTGTGTATGATTGGGGGTCACTTGAGGAAACAACCCTGTGAGGGTCTTCTCAAGTCGATTTTTGGCTCAGTTACCCTACCCTTGCGCGTTTATCGGACTATCGACTATTTCCCCAGGAATCATTGTTGTATTTGGTAACCTTAGTGGCCTTTCTCTTTAGGGTAATACACGAGGTGAAAGTGAAAGGGAAGTCTTCATTGTACCTGAAATCGACGTTGACCAAACTCACTTGGGCTCCTTGGAGGGTAAATCCACATTTATTGTGTGGAAGCTTGCACCAAGGCATAAGTCCGTTAAGTAGGTCATCAACGTAACTTTTCCACCGACTCGATCACAATCCCTTCTTACATTGTTCTCAGGACGTTGGATTTCATCACCAACTAGTGCATTCATTGTGAGAAGGTTTTGTTCTTTTTATTTCTTCCTATATTTTTAGCGTGTGTTGTTTATTTTCCCTATCAAACTCTAGGTTGGATCTGTGTTTAATGGTGTCAGTTCCCGGAATGACCAATGAAGCAACCTCTGCTCTGGGGGAAACTTTTGTTTTTCCTTGTTACAAAAAAGTTTGTCCTCCTTACATTGCTACTTTGAGCCTTCCAGGTCTTACAATTGGATTATCGGTATTGTTGTTTTCCACTCAGGTAATCTTGAATGCAACTAGTGCTTAGATTGTAAGAACTTCCCCCCAAGAAAATCAACCTCATGTTGATCCTTCTCCGTCTTCACCAGTAATATCTTCTTCACCTTCTTCACTTGCAAGGTCTTCTTATGTTTCATCTTCTTCACCTAGTGAAATCTCTAAAGATAGTAAATCGGTAGATAAGAAGAAGAAGAAAAGGAATATTAAGAAGAAGAAAAATAAGCAAGGGTTCAAACTTCCAATCACTTCCAGACATGTTGGAAAACAACCAATTACTGAGAATTATGCTGGGAGTGTTGATGATGCTAAGATCACCCAAACAACCCGTAATCCCAAGTACCCTTGCAGGTTTTGTAAGGGTAACCATCTTATTAAGTATTTCCCTGGTCTATCCAAGGTTATAGAAGCATGGTCTACATGCCCTCACCATCCCATGTTGTCAACCTATAAACAACATGTTAATGACCTCCCATCAAATAGTCAAGATATCATAAGGAAGAAGAAAAGTAGAGTCAAGTTCCTATCTATGTTATGGAGAGGCATTCATCAAACTCACCTTTTCCCTCGTATGGACGAAGCCTCGGAATTACTAGAAGACATGACTTCTTCCCATCCTCAACTTTTGACTGCTTATTGCAGCCTTACTCTCAACCCACCTGTCATTGATGGCATGATCAATCCGGTCCCTTCATTGGTCGGTTCAGTTGATTAGGTAGTCAATCTGGTCATGTCCTTAGTTGAACCAGTTGACAAAGTGATCGATCTGATCCCATCCTCAGTCGATCCCACTCTCCCTTTAGAGAGTGAAACCCAAGAGGTCGATCTGTTTCCATCCGTCGAACCCATTCTCCCCTTGGAGAATGCAACTCAAGTAATCAATATGATCTCGTCATCGATTGATCCTACTCTCCTATTAGAGAGTAAACCGGATACTTCCCACATTTTTCTCATTGATACAGATCTACCATGCTATGGGGAATTCCTCCTTCTTCTGTGGAACCCCCTCCAATTAATTAGTCCATCCTTTTTTATTGGGGTGCACTAATTTGACCTTGTCTTCCCTCTCACATTCCTTTCAATATTACAATACAGGTTTTTGGTCGGGACATTCCTCAGACACTAATAAACGAAGGTGTGTCTGTTAGTATTTTGTCCTCTATTGCTTGGAAAGCTTTGTCTTGTCCTCATCTTGCGTCGATTTCCCATAATATGTTATCTTTTAACAGAAGAACCAGTCAACCTTTAGGAGTCCTTCCTCAGTTTCCCGTAACTTTGGGAGGGAAAATTGTCTTTATTGATCTTATGGTAGTCCAAGACCCTTTGGATTTCGATTTACTCCTTGGGTGATATTATGTCTATGCCATGAAAACTATCGTGTCCACTCTTTTTCTTGTGATATCTTTCCCTCATGATGGAAGAATTGTGACTATTGATCACCTTTCATTCATTGGTCCTGAATTGATTACCAACTCAATGAACTCCCTAAACAATTATTATATGCGGAAGGTATCGCTCCCGCCACATGTCAATTATGTGGCATTTTCTCCCATGCCTTCAACTGTCGATGAATATGAGCCTCTCACTATAAGATCAGTCTCTTATGACTTGGATCCAGTAGTTGACATGGTGATCTCTTCAATAGGGATTTTAGAGCCCGATCTCCTTACCCCTGTCGCGACCCTCGACATGTGTTCCTTCTAGAGTGTGTTTCTTCCATCAAGTAAAGCTCTCTTGGAAGCCATGACCAATTTTTGTCCCTTGACATGGTGTCCTTCCATAGAATTTTTCTTTTGGAATCCATGATCAAGAAGATGCGTTTGAGCATGGTTTTATGATTTCAATCTCGTTAAAAATGAAACCAGCTACGAGGATAGTTTTTGCATCTTTGTGGAAACCTCGTTAAAATATGAAACAAAGGTTACAAGCATATTTCTTCTCCTGTGTAAAGATCGTTAAACAATGAAAAAAAGGTATGGGGATTGAACCTAGATTTACGAGCATAGTTCCTGTTCCTGTGTCAATCTCATTAAAAAATGAAATAGATTTCCCCCCTTCTTTGGTTGAGTCAAGTATTTCGTTACGTATAGTATTTGAAGCTTCATTTCATCCGCCCATGCTATTGGAAGAAAAAAATCTTAGGGAGCAATGATTCCAGCCTCTGGACTTCATGTTGAAGTTAAGTTGCTAGCTTCTTAAGTTGGGGGAAAAGTACCAACCATCCCTGGATTATGCATTGGGAAGCCGCAAGCATATATTTTCTAGTTTCAATCTTGTGTAAAAATGAAACCAGGTCGAAGCATAGTTTTTTTTAGTTTTAAAGATTTTGTAAAAATAAAATCTGTCCAAAGCATAGTTTTATTTTGTTTTAAGCTTGCACAAAAATGAAAACAATCCTGAGCTTAGTCTTTGTTCTTTCTTGTTCTCGTAAATCTATGAGAATGTAACCAAGTAAACTTTGTGACTTTTTCAGACTCATAAAGGCTATACGAAAAAGGAACCCCCCTGGAATCCTCTTTAATCTCTTTTCAAATTCCCTAAACATGAAAAGATAGTCGAGCGATATTGTTCTTTTCATGCTCATAAAACTATTTGAAGAAAACATCTGATGAGTAGTATATTATCTCTTTTTTGGTCTCATCAAACTACTTTATGAAAAAAAATGACATTTTGGATTTTTCTTTAAGTGTTTTTCAGACTCTCTAAACATGAAAACCCCATGAGTTTTCTTTCTTTGGAATCGTAAAACAAACATCGAAAGGCCCATATGGGACCAAACCACTCCTTCCTAGGGTTCATTAAAAATACTCCGAGGGACTCATCCAAAGGATAAGCTTACATTTCAGGCATATGTTATCCTCCTCAAGCTTGAGTAAAAATAAAGAGGTACTCGCCAAAAATGGTGGGGGGAAATTGAAAAAGAAACATAGATCTGTATCTGTGTTAGTGGCAGTAAGTCACTCTTGAAAATGACACCCCTCTTCATTATTGTATCAGGGTTGGGAAATCCATTTGTCTCTCATCTGATAATCCACAAGTTTGTATGTTGGGTCCTACTTGAGTCAATGCTTGCAAGACAATTGTTGTGTCATTCATATGTTCAAGAGAAGTTCAACCTAAAAAAGTCTTCTATCGAGTCAGCCATCTAAAGTCCTCAAAATCTTACCATGTCAGCCTTCCCTGAGTCAGTTCTGAATCTCTTTATACTCTGATCCACTTCAAATCTGTTACATATTTTGTGTCATTGATGGAGGATACATTAAAGCCCTCATGTGACAAATCTTTTCCTGTCGATTTCATGTTACACATCAAAAACACTCATTGCAATGATGGTTAGTGTCGTCGTTACAAATATTGCAAGTATCGCATATTGGTCGCAAGTGTCATAAACATCATATTTCCTATGTCATCTCTCTAACAACATTGTAAGGACACTAAGACACCTCAAAGACTAGTTTTGAAGAAGGAAAATCAATTGACAGAAGAGTACAAACCTTGTGCCACTGAAAAAACCACTAAAACATCAATTTTGGGAGGGAGCGCTCCCCTACCTACTGACAGGGAGTGTTGGCACTCTGTACTCCCTTATAGAGGAGCGTTCCAGCACTCTATGCCCCTTTTGAGGGAGCACTACCCTTTTTTGGGTGAAATTTGGTTTGTTGGAGGAAATCAGGGGACAATCCCCTCAATATATTAAGCTAATTGGGTTTGAATCTTGGGTCAAGGCATGATATTAGGAGAGATCCACAACTGAAGGAGAGTAATCCTCAACTTATCCCAAATATCTCTCAAGTGGTTAGGCCTCTCCAAGCCTATATAAGGATGCCTCCTCATGGTAGAAGGGGAGATGGAGATTGAGAATTACACCAAACTTATGATCCCATAAGTGAGATGTTATCAAAGCATAATCAATGTAGATTACTTGAGCAAAGGGGTTGGACAAGGA
>ML846357.1:0-16054 GCA_009831015.1 Picea engelmannii
TCAAACTTTAGCCTACTCGTGGAAACTTCCCATGGAATGCCCGTCAAAATCTTCATGCGCATTGGTCTCTCCCACAACCCTCATGACCTCCGAACAAACAATGGAAACCCCAAGCCTTAGCTCATTATGCAAATTAATGATAAAAAAAAATCATGGATAAAACATTCCTAGCACGATTTTTCATATTCCTGATAAATTTTGAATTTTATTTCATCTAAATAATGTTGATTTTATTATTATTACTATGACACTGTAAGAAACACAATTATTTTAATTATCAACTCCATTTCTTATTGATGTATAACTGACATTGATTGAATTTTGTTGTTATAGGAAATTTTTTGTAGAATTAATGGTCAAGCTTCCATTGTCATGGTATAATTCCAATTCAGGTTTATTGACAAATTTACTTTGTAAATTAGTTAGCTTGATATTATCATATGATTTTAATTTTAATCATCGCAATAGATATCATTTAGCAAGAATTTAGATTGTTTTTATTGTTAAATCCTCTATATCAACATACACACACTATTTATGTTAGTAAACAAAACATTCCCGAGGATACCCTTTCATATATGTTTGAGCACAAGGTTCATGCACCATTAGTGGCATCCTAGGGAATCAATGTATTTAAAGATCAAATAGTGGTTGGGAAATAAGGAGACCATGCCCTAGTGGATGAGATATAAGGTTCTAAGTAAATATTTTCGATATTCAAACCCTCTGTCATTTGTTCACAATTGTGAACTATCAGAGGAACCAAGGTTTATCCCATTATGCTCCACATGAAATACAAGTGAGCCAATATAGAGACTAAATCGACATCACTGGAAAGTATGAAAACTCTAGGTGGAGTGCATTTAGATGCAATAAATATAGAATGGACTTACACTTGCACCCAAATCACAAAACCCTCACTTATGACTTATGAGACTTCCTATTGTACAGATAGAACTAGGTATACTCTTATTGATGACTTTTGAGCCCTCCTATTGTACATATAGAACTAGGTATACCCTTACTGATGAATTATGAGCCCTCCTATAGTACAAGTAGAATTGGTTATGCCCACTTCTAGTTTGTGAACTTAGAGTATGAGTTGGGGGACTAAATGAGGTCATGTTCCCCTTAGTGACCATCAAATCCATGAGGCATTAGTTGCGAAGTGTAGACCTTGAAGAGTCAATTTAATGAGTGGTCCTCCTACCTTTGAGAAATCAAGGGTATGTTAGAGTCCTTGGGATCCAAGATAGGTAATCAGGGTGAGAAACCATTAGAGGAATACAAACATAATCAAAAGGAGTCCCTTTTATGTCTCACAAATTAGGTTATGAATTGAGGAAGAAGAAGGATTCAAAATTAATGAGATCATTAGAAGAGGTAATGAGGCCAAAGTATGGTTGGTGAACATTGAGAGGCACATGATGTTGTATGATTTCAATGCTTTGGAAAAGATCGATTTTTCCATATACTAGTTGATTGATGATGCAAACCTATGGTGGGACCATCTCAAGCAAAAGGAAAAGGTGGGTGAAGAGCACCTAAGTTCGGATTGATTCAAGACTCACTTTGAGGAAAAGTACCTTGGTGAGATGTACTATTGAAAGAAGGAGAGTATTACTCACTCAAGAAGAGTAGTATGATAGAGGAAGAGCATGAACACAAGTTTGTAGAGTTGGAAAAATATTCCCTTAAACTTAGTGAAGAGTCTTGAGTGGGAAGATTATTGGAGGAATCAGGGAGATTTTCAGACATAAAGTTATAACATTCATTCCAAAGACCTGATCAAAAGTAATGTAGAACACTAGACTATGTGGAGTTGAGGCCCGAAGGGAGAAGTAATCGAGTGGCAAGCTTAATCGAAGGATCAATAACCAGAAGACTTGGAGAAGGAAGCATGATTAGCAAAGTTTCAATCTATCCCCACCACCTAAGTCTAGGAAAGAAGAAAAAGTTCATGGAAATGTAGGACTTTTGCACTCAGGAATAAAATGTTTTCAATGTGGAGAGTATAGGCACAAATCCTACAAATGCTCAAAAGGGAAGAACCAAACCAAAGGAGTTGTGAACCATTTGGAACTGGAGGAAACTATGGGATATGTAGTAAGAGAAAAGATTTATTTAGTAGTGGAAAACTAATAGGAAAAGTACAAAACCTCCCTCATCTAGGCCAGAGGTATTATTTCTAATCAACCCTTCACTTTCTTGATCGATACAAGAAGTACCCATAGTGTCATATCCCCTATAGTGGTGGCCAATTGTAAGCTAAGCATCAAGAAGCTCCAAGATACAAATGGAAAATGTTGCTAAGAAATGGATTAGTCAAGCAATTAATGGATGCATGGTAGAATTGGGAGGATGGAGCAATGGAATATGTTTCCATGAGTTGTCCTTGGGAGCTTATGATGGAATAATATAACAAGATTGGTTGGAACTCCACAAAGCTATGGTATACTATTATGAAAATAACATTGAATGTGTGGAAAATAAGGGAGTAATTAGAAGCATCAAAGGAGAAAAGATTCTCATAGTATTCAGGAAAATATCATCCATGCAAGCCAAGAGTAGTGTGTGCAAGGGATGTAAAGGATACCTCATTCATTACATTGAAGCCACAGAAGAAACAAGCATAGATGCAGGACAACTATCCATAGTCAAATAATTTTTGGATGTATTCTCGTAAGAGTTACCAAGCTTTCCGCCCATCAGATAAGTGGATTATAAGATAGATCTAATGCTTGGAGCAACCCCTATATGAAAGTCACCTTATAGGTTGGCAACTAATGAGTTGGGAGAGATTAAGATGCAACTGCAAGAATTGTTGGATAAATAATGCATATTCCCAAGTGCCTCATCATGGGGAGCTCTTATGTCGTTTGTCAAGAAGAAGGATGGAACATTTTGAATGTGCATTGATATAGGATGTTGAATAAGATAACCATCAAGAACAAGTATAATTTACTCAGTGCTAATGATTTATTTGATCAACTTATGGGAGAAAAGGTATTCTCAAAGTTGGATTTTAGATTGGGTTATCACCAAATCAAGGTTAATGAAGTTGAGTTGATGAACTTTGACATCCCACATAGTGCCTTAAGAACTTGATATGGGTACTATGGGTTCTTGGTCTTACCCTTTGGATTGAAAAAATCCCTTGTAATATTCATAATGTTGATGAATGATGTATTTTGGAATTATCTTGACAAGCTTGTGTTGGTATTCATCGATGACATCTTGGTCTATTCTAAGAAAGAGGAAGAACATTAGAAGCACCTTTAGTTAGTGCTACAAAAGTTGCAAGAGCACCAGGCGTAAGGCTAAGTGGAATAAGTGTGAATTACTCAAGAAAGAGATTACTTGGGAACATTGTATCAGAAGGACTAAAAGTGGACCCCAAGAAGATAGAACCATATCTAATTGGAGAACACCAAGGAATGCAATTGAGGTAAGATTTGTTCTAAGATTGGTCAGCTACTACCAAAGGTTTTTTATAGGTTTCTCGAGGATCTAAAACCCATTGTCAAAGTTGTAGGTTAAGGGAGTTAAGTTTCTCTATGCAACCCTTCATAAAGAAATATTTTAGGAACTTAAATAGCTACTCGTGTTTGTACATGTATTAATACTTATTTTAACAATGATTTATTAGTATACATTGATGCTAGTAAGGAATACAATGGGGGATTGTTCATGTAGGAAGGAAGAGTAGTGAGCTATAATTCAAGGAAGTTGAATGTTCATGAAAAAAAGTACTTGAATCATGATTTGGAACTCCTCTCCATAGTGCATGCCTTGAAGGCTTGGCAACGTAACTTTATTGAGAGAATATTTCAACTATGGACAGATCATGAAATCTTGAAATACTTGCAAAATCAAACATAGTTGAATGCTAGGTAGTGGTGTCCGGTGGAATATATGAGTAACTATGGCTATGACTTGGTGCATATAAAAGGAAAGGAAAATCTCATGACCTATTGGAACTCCCTTCTGAATTGGGATAACTAGGAAGTATGACTAACTCAAGAGCACAATTTTTTGAAAGAAATTAAAAATACAATGAAACAAGTTTAGAAAAATCTAAAGATTTCTCAAGACCAACAAAATAACTATGCAAACAAAAGAAGATAAAAACAAAGCTTTAAGGTTGGAGAAAATGTGTCTCTTAGAGTTAATCCAAAAATGAGTTATGTGTGCCCGAGGAAACGGAAGAAGCTAGCACTGAGATATTGTGAACCTTTTGAGATCTTTGCATAGATGGGTGTCATTACTCACAAACTGTCCTTATCACTGCATGTGAAAATTTATGATTTTTTTCATGTATATTTGTTTAAGAAATATGTACCTAATTTCATTCATGTGTTGGACTTTGATGTTATACAGATGAAGGAAAATAGAAATTTTTTTACTGAGCCTCTATCAATTGTCAACAATAAACAATAGCATTTGTGTAATAAAGTAATAAATTGGATCAAGGTCTACTAGTATCACTACTCATAAAATGACGACACCCAGGAATTGGAATCATAAATGAATATTATTGATCCTCATTTGTTTGATGATGACATGGCACCAAGGCCTAGCCCTTTTTAGTTTGGGAGGATTGTAACACCCCTGATGTTTGGATTGATGATTTAGTTTGAGTGATAGGAGATGGTGTTTTAGACTCATAATCCCCTCATTGTTTGCTTCTATTGATGATTTATTATGATAAACCTAGGCATCTATGTGATTGCCTAAATTGTGATGAACATTGATGTTTCCTTGTTGATGATTTATTTACAATTAAATGTTCTTGATAATGGCTATGTAACATTGGTAATCTTAGATGATGACTTAGCATGATTTTCCATTATGACGATGTGGTTGATATTATATACACTTGTTAAATAACATGTCTATTGATGTACTTCATGTTATGGTGTTATTGATTTATGATGATGATGTTGCATACATATTGGTATTTTGAAAGGACTGATCTATTTCAGGTTGAGACACTAATGGAAAGATGAGGAAATGCACTCAAGGGAAGGGATCATGACTTAATGAGGATGACCACCATATCCTAGTGCTTAGCAAGTCTTAGGGAAGGGGGCGAGGGCTTTAAAAATGACCTCTAAAGTTAACTTGAGTAAAAAAGGAAAGAGGAAAGGAGTTGTAATTTACTTTTACCTTATGTTTAACACTTGTAAGTACACCATCAAAACCAAGTTCTCCCTTGCATGAGAAGGGGGAAGGCCAAAGTCCAAATTTTGGAATGATGTTGCATTGGGAAGGATTACAAAAGAAGTTGGATGCCTTGCAAAGGGGCTAGTTGGCTCATGAGAAATGTTATAATATTTTACCATTGTTGTGCTAGAACTTGTTATTGAAATTATGTGCTTATTATGACAAATTGTTAATTTCCCTAACCTAGTTTAAGTAGAGTAAGAGGTTGGGAGTGTACTACCATTGATGTGGTACTAAAGTTTAGTTTGTGCTTGCAGGATACTTGTTTTATTCTTTTTTTTGGCTCTTTGGGATGCCACTATCGAGTGTGACTGTGTGCACTAAGGATGAGGGTAGTAGTAAAATAATTGTAGAGGGGTGCCACTCCTAAGTGTGGTTGCAATTACCAGAGGTGAGGGTGGTAGTAAGAACCCTGCACACCCTACCTTGCAAGGTTTTGTTAGTGTTGTATATATGGAGCCTCTCCACCACACTGTGGTTGATAAATTAAGAGTTTGATATGTTATATTCTTTTGATAAATTGTGAATTAATTGCACAGAGTTTTTGTGTGCTCTAAACTTCCTCACCTCATTGAGTTTAAGCCGCGTTTGTGAGAAAACATATTTGAAAGTAGATGCATTTCTTGGGTGGAAAATCGACTATGGGGTGTGATTTTCCTATGTTCATTGGAAATCGGTTCACGGAATTCTAGAGCATTGTTGGATTAGTGCTTGGACCACAATGAGATAAGGGTTACAAGTATTTGTTATCATGTTTTAATTTTGTATTGTTGGTTATATTGATTAAATTGTGTAGTGGTTATATGGTTTATGAGATCATGGTATGCCTCCTTATTTTGTGTATGTTGGATATAGTTATGCTATGTTGATTTAGATTTGGTTTATTTTATTGTGTTGTAGTCTTAAAAGAAGTAAGAAAAAATAATAATAAAATTTAAAAAAAATAAAAATTAAGGTAACACCCAAATGGGTTGTTACAATGTTCTCTTCAAACTTAATGTTAAAAGATACATTGTCCTAACAATAATATTAATAATGGCACAAAGGTTTAACAATACTTTTTGAAGGAGTACTCCATTCATCTTCACATCCATTGGAGGTTTGTTATGATCATCATTCTTAGGGAAATCATAATCCCCCTTAATTATGTTAGTTGTGGTTCCAACAACATGGATAATAGATGGATCCTTTTGTCTCTTTTTCATTATAGGATTTTCGAAAATTTGGTTTCATGTTCTGGCATATATTGGTGTATTTGCAATGTCTTTGTAGAAACTATACTAAGAATTAATAATAATATAAATAACAACAAGATGAAAGAGGAAGGGTTGGGGGCACTTGCACACAAAGGGTTGGGGTCACTTGCACACCAAGGGTTGGAATGCACCTACAATTTTTAGAAAGGAGGAAGACGTCCCCATGAAAACTTACACATAAGAAAGTAACAATATTGAACTGTTTGATAATATAATTGAAGTTACAAGATTTTATTACAACTCTTTTAATAACATCTCTCAATTAACATAGTGGTTAGTCATTAATGCATATAACTAACACCTACCCACTAACCTAGTGATGACTCATTAATATAAATAAATATCAACTAAATTAGTGATGGGGAATTAATGAGCTTACAAACAAAACAACTTATGTACAAAATACGTTGTGTATAGGTACACAACATTATCTTTGATAGCTTGTATCAAGGGAATTTTGATGTGATAATTTTCTAGCTCATAAAAAAGTTCAATTCGGATTCTTCTAACTCCCAAAATGATATCTCAATGTAGGTGAATCTTCTTCAATAGGATGGACTACTTCCTTTTTAATTCCTCTTACTCTTTCTTCCATTTTCTATTGTTGATTTTTTATTTGTTGTAATATAACCTCAAAATTGGAAAGAAACAAATAGACATTTAGGGAAAATATCAATATCATCTTGTATAGTGCCTCTCACTTCGAGATATTTTTGCTAGCCTTCGGGGTATTTCCTAGTGATTTGAATTAAAAAAAACTTCAATTATATCCTTAAAAAAGGCTGCAAATCTATAAAAGAACTCACAAAAATCTAAAAAAATTCTCTTGTATATGTCCTTAAAACACTTGAAATCAGCAACCAAACTTCATATTTAGACATAAGAATGCTATCGTTTACCTTTCTAAATCTATAAAGTACTTCAAATCTGTGACAAAGAGTTGTAGATTTGTAAGTGAAACACTCAAAATAGAAACAAATATTTTTTTTTATGTATTTTTCATTTAGTGCCTTTTATCTAATGGGCATGGGAAGAAATTTTAGAATAAGTAACTGGCCACCAAAAGAGTTTATTTCTTCATTTCAAAGTTGTGTATATGAGGTCTAACAATACCAAATTGACATACAAAAAGACTTACGGGGCATAAATCCACTACACATGTATTTTACCCTCACAATATTCAAGAGCAAAGTCATGTGAATACTATGCAATCAAATTCGACACTCAAGCACGAACTAGATCAATATTTAACATGAACAAGAACCAAAGAGTGGAGTATGGAAGAGGAAGAATAAGAAGTGTGAGGACTCTAGAATCACCAATCAATTGTTATCTCTTATTTTTCCATATCTTATACACGAGGATGGATCAATACAAAGAAAATATCCAATAGTGCCATGCAAGGTCACCTCCAAAACCCTAAAAGCATGCTAAAATTGTCCACAAGGTAAGTGCCTCGCTTTTGGGTGGTTTGATACTCACCCAAGTACGCCAAATTCAACTAAGAGAAAGTGCCTAAGATGTATCTACAAATAAAAACAATCTAATCAAATAATATCTACCTCAAAAAAAGCAAAAGGATCCTCCAAGTGATTTGCCTTGTCTAACCTTGACTAGGAAAGATTAACATGATAGAGAATATCCCACCACTAAAACTTGATGCATGAGTATCCAAGAGGATGGTGCATGACATACTAACATATAGAACTTGAAACTACAAAGAATAACACCAAGACTGGCCCAAAAAAGTCATTGAGATGCACCAATTTAACTAAGAATAAAAACCAAAAAACAGAAAAATATGTGACATGAATCTCTCAAATAAAGACATTCAAGTTGTGCTACAAATATCACTAGAAAAGCTTCCAAGAATTTCACCCTCAGCTCAATATAACATAAAAATAATTATGAAATAAACCTCTACCAAGCTCCCATTGTATCCTCATGCATAGCACCCACCATTGCCTAGAATAAAATTGAAATTGGATGAGATAAGTATAAAGTAGTTAAGTTTTACATCCACCATTGCTGAAAATAACTCACGCAATTGCTATAAAAAAAAAAAAATAGAAAATAATGATGATAATATAACTAATGCATCATCATCATCAAGTTGGGTGCCCCCTTGACCAAATTTATACTCCAAATATGCTTCCTTATACTAAAAGAGCCAAATATGCTTCCTTATACAAAAGAGCAATCATATAGCCTTGCAAAAAACACATGCATGCTCACAAGTGAAGTAGTCCTCCCCTCTTATGAATAAACCTCATCCCTCATCCAATTAAACCAAGCACGTGATAATATGCCATGGAAAAATAGAAAAGCATATCTTGACTCTTCTTGTGAACTAATCACCCACAAAGTAGTGTTTATAGAAATTTAAAAATAACCCCAAACCAAAATCTTTCCAAAAATATACAAAATCTATTAGAAACAAAATCTATGTACCCAAATATACAATATTTTTCTCTAAAAATAGAAAACTCCAAATATATATGCATGAATGCAACTTTTAAAGGAGGAATTTGTCGAAATTAAAAAGATCTTATCGTGTAAAGCATAGGGCATCATCCATTGCATGTGCACATGCGCATGGAAAATTGTGCTAACAATAGAAATTGAAGTCTCATGCAGAAATGTAGTGTATGGCATCTCTAATGTCAATCTAAAGGTGTCTAAATATGGGACTCATGGTTATCGCTTACTCTATAACCAAAGCATGCACCCATGATTATGTTCAACCATTAACACTAAATATAAATGGGCAAATAAGTGTGAACGTGTTGGACTAAAACTTGCCCAAATTTATTTTTCTCGGGTATTTCCACAATTCCATCAAACCTTAGTGTTATTTCAGCTTAATATCATGTATCCCATACTAATAATCTTGTTGTCCCCAAGCTACTTGTTACAAAATAGAGTCATAAACTCAATTGTACATAAGTTTATTTGTCATTCATGGATTAGGTTGGTAACAAGTTGCATAGGAATGGTTACTTAAAATAATTTTCTAAAATCCTATCAAGAGGATGTAAGTGAAGATAGACTTGAGTTATTCTCTTAATCTTTAGTTTCCATTTGTAAGAACTTGTTGACCGATGAAATACAATTTTTTGGAGCCACGTGTGGTTGTTTTTCATCATGCAATAATGGTTGGATACTTTACACAAAATTTCATGAACCAAACTCCAAAATAGTCAATGAATATAATCCACTTTGTGGGGGAAACCTCATTTTATAATATATCCAATTCAGAAGACAAGATGAGATGATCCTAAGACTAGGTCTCCTTGGTATATATATATATATATATATATATATATATAGGAGAAAAATGGTACAATTATAATGAAATGATACAATGAAAGGTTCTAATAAAGAGTTTTATGCTTAACATGAGGCTTTGTCTAGGACTCAACATGGCCCTCCCCTTCAAACAAGAATTGTCCTCAACACTTGACAATTGCAGGTGTGTCTACATGAAGAACTCATCTTCCCATGTCGCCTCTTCCATTGGTAGGTTATTCCATTTAACGAGGTACTCAATAATTGTTCGATTTAACGACTGCTTAATCCTTGTTTCAAGGATTATTTTTGGTTCTAGTATTGATTTTCCCTTCTATGTTAATCTCTGATAAAACAATTTGGATTGGGATCTTGTCACCATTTATCTTCTTTAAGCAAACATGGAAGAATGGATGTAGACTTCCTGGTTGCAAATGAATAGCATGGGCATGATATAGAGTAGGTGGAAGACCCTCACACATCTCTCCAAATACCTTGGAATGATTGTTGGTAACTTTTTGGAGATCCACTAGAGCAAAGGATATATATGTTTGCACATCTAGTGAGCACAATTGTGCAACTACACCATGGTGTCCCTTTTTGAGTGATTATGTCATGTTGTTAAAGCTTATCACTTTAGAGGATTTCCATTGGATACCTCTAAGGTCAATTTCTTTGTCTTCTAAGGAAAATCTTGAGAAAAGATCTTGAAAATTAAGGGTCATTGTTCCCAATGAGTAACCATTAGACCCCTAATACAACATCAGCACCACCCATTTAGATTGAAATCATGGGACCATCCAATAAATATTCCCCCATATTGAGCTTAATATTATGCCACTTCCCTAAAAAAATTATGATACCTCCATCTACAATCATTACTCGAAACTCTAGTGCTGGAAATACAAAGCAATTGAGAAATTTTGTTAATTTGTAATTGAAGAAATTATAGGTACTACTAGAATCAATCAGCATTGTTGCCTTTTTATTTTTGATATATATGTCTATCTTGAGGGTTTGTAGAGTAATGAGGTTGAACAATGCATGACAAGATATCGTTGGAGTAGTCTCTTCTAACTCTAGATATTGTGATGGTTTCAATTCTTGATCCTCTTCCTCTTCACTATCTATGTAGATTAATTTCTTATCACCACATTTATGCCCCTTATTGTACTTTCTGTCACAATCAAAACATAGTCCCTTTGCTCTTCTTTCATCCATTCACTGAGGTGGAAACCTTGTTGGTTGAGAAAGGTAACGAGAGGGACCATGATGCTCTCTATATTTGTTAGTGACCACTCTTCTAGTAGCCATATTTTTACTTTCAACTTTTCTCATATCGATCTTTGGAATGAAGTAGTTCCTTGGTGTCGACTTGAAAACTCGATGATGTGGATCTTGGAGTGATGAATGATTGTGATTCTGAGATTCAATATTTGTGCTCTCCAAATGTGATAAAATACTCCTCATATGTGATTAAGTCTCAACACCATTATTCTCCTTATTTTCATGATTTCCTTGGATCTCCATATCCCTTTTTGGAATCCTCTATAAGAGAATGGTTTGCGTGGACTTCATTTCATTCATGGAATTTTTATTTCTTCCTTATTTTTATCCATCTTTTTTTTCATTTGATCTTCCATTTAAAAGTTATGTCAATTGTAAATTACGTACATTTCAAACCCTAATTTGGAAACTATCTAGATAGTTGACCTTTGTTATGATATATCTTTGAAATTTGAACCCTTTTGAGTCCAAAATTTTGGCCTGTAGTACTCTAATATGACTTCTTAAACTCTTGAAAAATTCATGTTCTGATCATTCACTTATAAAACGTTATAACAAAAATACCAAAATGACTTGTTTAAGACTAATTTCAAGATTAATAAAAAAAAACCCAACTTTCACAAGATATATCTCACAAATTATAATGATTCAAAATCTTAATTTTTTTCACGTATAATTCACTATGTCTCCTCAAAATTATGAAAATTTCAGAGTCTGGAACTTCACCGATTTTTTTTTATAGAGAAACTAAAAAAATGACTCGTTTGAGACTAATTTCAGGACTAGTCATAAGCCCTAACTTCCACAAGAGATATCTCAGAAAATATAACAAACCAAAACTTGAAATTTTTACCACATGTTCTTCGTTATCTTTCCTCGGTACCCTCAAAATTTCATTTACTGAAACTACGTAGAAAAAAAATTATAACGAAAATCTCAAGAAGACTCGCTGAAACAACAAAACCTTAGGATTGGTGCTCTGATACCAAATGTTATGAATCAAACTCCAAAATAGTCAATGAATACACCACTTCAAGGGGTAAACCTCCTTTTACAATATATCAAATTCAGGAAACAAGATGAGATTATCCTAAGACTAGGTCTCCTTGGTGTGTGTATGGGGAGGGTGGGGCAGGGGGGACAAAAAATTACAATTATAATGAAAAGGTACAATGAAAATTTTTAGTCAACTTACTAATATAACACTAAAAATGTAATAACTCAATATCTAGGGATTAATATAATGGTTTTATGCTTAACATGGGGCTCTGTCTAGGGCCCAACATACGCTCATGATTGTGCTCAATCCTTAAGACTAAATATGAATGGGTAAATAAGTGTTAACATGTTGAACTAAAACTTGTCCAATTTTATTCTTCTCAGGTGTTTCCACATTTCTATCAAACCTTAGTGATATTTTAGCTTAATGCTTAATATCATTTACCCATACCAATAATCTTGTTGTCCCCAAGCTACTTTGATACAAAATAGAGTCATAAACTCAATTGCACAAAAGTTTACTTGTCATTGATGGATTAGGTGGGGAACAAGTTGCATAGGAATGGCCACTTAAAACGATTTTCTAACATCCTATCAAGAAGATGTAGGTGTAGACTTGCTTTGTTCTCTTAATCCATAGTTTGCATTTGTAGGAACTTGTTGGGGATGAAATACAACTGTTTGAGGCTGCATGTGGGTGTTTTTCATCACTAGCGGCAAAAATGGTTGGATATGTTACACAAAGTGTATTACTAGGAGCATAATTTTGTGGCATAAGAAGCATTTGTGCAAGATGAGAATATGCAGAAGTGCAAGGGGCTTGATCATATGGGTATTCAAGTTGTTCAGTATAAGGATATCCTTCATAAGAATGGACAAATAAGTGAATATGATGGATGAAGGGAAAATTGAAACGTGTAAATAATCTACATTTAAATGTTTGTCCATCATGTTCTACTTGTCTCTATTTCATTTGCATATAGCATAATTCTATAATTGTTTTTCCACCATAATTCGTTAATGCTTTCATGTAAAAAAGACTTGAACAACTCTTTTCATCATGGTATTCATCACATATACTACATTATTTCATAACTTTGGTATGGCAATGGATTTTAGAATGCTTTTTGGGGTTTGTAAGGTAAAAGTTTGCATATATGTATCATGATTACTCTCGTTTTTCCCTCAATTTTAGATGTGTTAGTTGTGTTTCCACCAACGATAAGGTGTCCCCCTTCAAGTCTCTCAAAATATTGAATTTGATCTTAGCAAGTATCATGTGAGGCTATTACTCTCTTCATGATGTGCTCGCTTGAGTTCCAATCGAAGTCTTGTTGCCACTTACATGAGAAGTTGGAACAACATAAGAAGACCCTCAATTTTTGTCTAAACTTGCAACCACGACTCTATCGAACATGATATCTAACCACATGTATAAGTCACCCTACATACCATAAATAAAATCTTTTTGTATGGCCTCTTTGTCATCTTTGTGTTGCAAACAACTGTTTGTACCACCTCTTCACCATGTCTGTTGGAGAGAATTTTGAAGCACGCACTCGAGGTTATCCAATTAGTTTTTAAGAGATCATTCTCTTGCTATCTTAGCCACCAAATATCTTTGTTAGGGTGTTCAAATCTATAAGATTCACAACATTTTTCTATGAAAGTCTATTTCATCTCCTTCCAAGTCTTCACTAAGTCTCCCTTGAAATCCATAAACCACTTCTTAGTGGTGTTTGTGGATGTTGATGGAAATAATTAATTCAACTTTTCTACACATATCACATAGTTTCCCCTACAACTTTGAATTTGAGAAGAAAGGTGTTGGGGGGTCGATTGTTTTACCCAAAAACCAAGAAGGAAGGTGTTGGACTCAATTGTTTACCCAAAAACTGTTGGATTATTGAGAGGAGGGGTGAATCAGTAATAGAGAAATTTAATCCTTTTTAACCATATAATCCAAGTGTTATATCAATGTCGTATTATCATTCAATAACTGCAGATTAAATAAACAATGAACAAATGAACAATCATACACATACACAGTACACCAGCGTTTTACGTGGAAATCCAAAGCGGGAGAAAACCACAGAATGTTTTTTCTTATATGTCTTGAAGAATTACATTCATTGGAAGCACCAACTTCTTTGTTTTCCAGCTAAAACTGGAAGGAGGCTGCAACCCCCTAGTTTTTCAGGGTACAATCTGAGGGAAGCTCTAACTTCCCAATTCTTTGGCTACAACCAGAAGGAGGCTACAACCCCCTATGTTCTCCAGCTACAACCAGAAGGTGGCTGCAACCACCTGTCCAACCACCCTGAAGTAGAAGTAGAATGATGGAACCATTGTCACACTATCACTGTGATATATACCACTGTAAACCTGTACCAATCCACCTATACCATGCATCAACCATGCATCAACCTGTACCTCAACCTGTAATCAACCTGTACCATAAACAAGTGCATCAACCATGCACCAACCTGTACCAACCGACCTATAATCAACCTGTACCATAAATAAGTGCATCAACCATGCACCAACCTGTACCTCAACCTGTAATCAACCTGTACCATAAACAAGTGCATCAACCATGCACCAAACTGTACCTCAACCTGTACCATGAACAAGTGCATCAACCATGCACCAAGCCTGTACAAATAACTTGTCACAACAACTTGTCCAAACAACCTATCACAACAACCTGTCTCATCAATTTTATCAACCAAATTAGATCTACTCACCAATATCATTCACCAAGAAAACTCTCAAAGATGTGCATCAACCAAGTATAACACAACAACTCATAATCATCACCAAGATCAGTATGTGCTTCTGATAATACATGTATGTTACATCATCCATAAACCATGTTTCAACAATACTACTAACAAGTGCCTCCAACCATGTACCAAGTATGTACCAATCATGTATCAACTACTCATCAACTATGACTCAACAATATGTACCAACATCATCAACTATACACCTCATGTATGTGCCAACCCATCAACTACTTGTCTCAACCATGTACTCAACATGTACCTCAACCAAAGGCCCTCATCAATTTCATCATCCAAATCTGATTTGTAGATCTGTAATAGACTTGGTGTATATGATCACATTCCTTCAAACCTTCCTTAAATTTAACAACAAGAGACTAGCATTTTCATCAAACTTTTATTTAGTCTCACATGCCTAGTTTTGGATTAGTCAACAACCCTAACTTGAAGTAATCATAACTTTGAACCTGTAATGTCTAAAGATCTGAAACTGATACACAATATTCTTAAGTGTGTTTTATGCAATTCCTCCAGGCGTCACTACTTGGAATCTCTTAGAAAATGAGTTATAGCAAAAATGGCATACCTTGTTGAATTTTGTCTTATTCTAGAGAGCGACCTTGTAGAGCGTGCCCTGCACGAAATATTCGTTGAATTGATCTGAAAATATTACAAGGCATACTACAGATTGTACCCTAACCAACACATTTGGTCTCACAGTATTTGGATCTATTATGAAGAAGTTATGACGTTTTTATCCAAAACACCTGTTTTTGACTAGTTTCAAGACTAGCCACAAATCCTATTTTCCACAGAGTGTAACTCCCAAAATACAACGACCCATAAGCTGAATTTTTTACCACAGATATTTGGGTATGTTTTCTCAATGGAATAGCAATTTCACAGTCTGAATCATTATATAAAAAAACGTTATAGCGAAAATGGTGAGATGACCTGTAAATAACATACCTTAGAAAGCACCATCAAAAGAATTTATCCTTCCTTGCATTTCGGCCTTCTTTTCTTCACCTTCCCTAAAAAATTTGGCTTAGATATCCTTGGTTACCTCAGACACCTATAGATATTCAATATTCTCAAGTGTGATTAAAATGAGAGAGCCTTGCCTCTTATTTATACTCTCCAAGTAGCTTCCTTAAAAACATATTCTAGGTCACTTGGCCCACTTTCCTTATTTTAGGGTTAACCCACTTC
>ML846357.1:16154-35990 GCA_009831015.1 Picea engelmannii
GACCAAGCGTGAAAAGGGATCGACATCAAACACGAAGAATAAGGTACGTCAACTTAATCTCTTGAGCCTTGTATTTACATATGAGTAATGAGGGTCTAGGCATGGGATGATGGTAAAAAGTAAGAATCTTTAGGTCATTTCTGTATGCATGATAAAACCCTTAGTGCTAGTCCGTAGGAGGGATTTCTCACCCACAACAGAATTGGCGACCATATTGGGGATCTCTAGGGTTTCTGAGAATATTTTTTGGGTATTTTTAAAAAATGGTTTCATTCCTTGTTTTTAAAGTTTCTGCAAAAGTCTGAGCTAACAGAGATTCTGGTCTTCCATACCAGTTATCTCTGTTTCTTTGCTTGACTGCATTTTTTTTTCTCTTTTCCGAGACCCACAAAGGTACATGCGGCCTGTATAAGGTCTGCATGCGTGTACCCGTGCCCTACATTCTCACAGCCCGCGTGTACACGCTAGCTGAGGAAGTGTCAGTCGCATGTATGATTCCAAAAAATTTCTTTTAGAGAGGCAATCATCCTCTCCCCTGTTAGAAGTAGTCCTTCTCAGGGGTTTTCTGGAACTCTTTCTAGTCTTTGTTGTTTGCAGTCTATAGCTTAGGTTTCACCTTAGATTGGTTTGTTCTATGAAGTTTTCCTTGAATTGTTTTCTTTTTTCTATTAAAGTAAGTGTCTGAGTCTTCAAAAGATCCTGGTTCTCAGTACCAGTAGTCTCTGCCTGGGCTAGATTTCTTGGCCTTTCATTTGTCTCAGAGTTTTAGAGATACACGCGGCTTGTATAAGGCCAGCACGCGTGTACACGCGCTCTGACTTTACACAGATCGCGTGCACACGCTTGCTGTTGAACTATTAGCAATGTGCTTGTGGAGAAAACGTTTGTTGAAGGTGAGGCAATCATCCTTTCCTTTGACAAGAGTTATACCTCTCAGGTTTTTGGGTCTTTGTCATAGCGGTCAGTAACTTAGGTTTGATCACATCAATAGCTTTCTTTTTCATTAAGAAGTTTTCCTCAAAATTTTCTTTTATAGGGTTTTTAGACAAGTGTGAGAGTCCAATTTTAATTTGCTTGTGTGTGATTTTTAAAGCGAATCTTTGTGATCTGCGCTTAGGCCAGAAGTTTTCTTGGTTTTTACTTGTTGATATTTTTCCTTTTTGCTTTGTGAGCATTCAAATAAAAAAAAAAACTTTTATTTCTTTGTTTGGTTAAATAATGTTGTTGTGCATTAGTAACCAGGGAAAAGTCTTTTCTTTCATAAGTTTTTGACGGTTTACTTAGATCATAAGTAGCTCGTAGTCGAGTGAAATCCTGCTTTGAGTTTGTTGTTCAAAGATCTTAGAAAATTTTAAGTTTGAAAAGTTGTTTAAGATTTGAATTAAGTGAAGGTATTTTGTTTCCAACTTTCTGTTTATTTTTCTTTCATCTTTCAAACATCACTAATTTCACTTTCATAACCTTTGACTTAAGACAATCCATAAAAATTAACGTTAAATCTAAAATTCATTAGACTTTTTATGTTTGTAGGGTCAACCAACTAGTTTAGGGTTAGGGCCTTGAATTAGGTTGGAGAGGAAACTCTTCAAGGCCATTAAATCAAACATTGGAGTCTGAGTTAGGGAGTGTCAAAGTCCGGTATCGTGAAAGTTATCTGGGACCCCCCCCCTCTAACACAGGGGATAAACACGAGGTCGCGTGCGGAAAGGTAGTGGAGATAACCCCTCCAAAGTTGGACCAATCGTAGTGGAGAACACATATAGAGGGCTTGTCTTGGGATTCTGTCGATTGCATTTGCCACAAAGCTTCATGGGTCTTGAATCCGTTCGAGGTCCTTAGTTGTCTTACAGACCACTTGCCTTCGATACCCTTGACAAGTTTCGGGCTCGATACCCTGCTCATTGTGGTCTACCCGACTTTCGACTGTACTCGCCTGGTGATTGTTCGTGCGCTGGAAACCTAGTTGCCAATCTTTTTAGAGACATACACAGGTGACTGTGGGGGTATATCGCGGTACCTAGGACAGACATCGGGCCACACTTTGCAAAGTATACCCAAAGGGTGCTTCTGTGTTCGAGTTGCACTTGCACCGATAAGTTGCTCTAGTGTTGGTTGTTGTAATTGTTCTTCCAACTACTTTAGTGTTTGTTTGTTTTATCTTGGAGGGACTTTTTTAGTGTGTGTTGTTTTTTGAATGAATAAAAATCCCTAGGGTGTATTTGATCTTCTCACACAGTGGACGATCACGAGCTCCACCGGTCACGAAGGCTTTTGGGCCTATCACCGGTTACACTGGAGCCACCTCTGCCACCACTAAGGCAAAAGCTAGACCAACAAGGGTCTTTTGAAGCGACCGGGTCACAAGAAATTGTACCCGACCAACATCCGGAGGAAACAACCGTTTTAGACTTTGGATTGAAATCTCTTGGTCCATCTGAAACTCCAACCACTGATATTTAGGCACCCATCATCATATCGATTCACCCTTACGAGTGTCAGACAATGTCGCATGCAGCAATGGAAACAAATGTTGTCACTTCTTTTGGGAATTCTTCAATTCCCACTACGGTTGTCACCACAGGAGAGTTTCCACCTCCTAACCCACCATCACTATTCCAAGCCACCATGGTCTCGACCGCCTCTACCTTGAACAGTGGTCCAATCCCATCTATGGAGGCGGCCACAGCCCCTTTCACACTGAGTGCAATAGGCCCTTCGTTCTCATACGGGATGCCTAGCTCAGGTACAAGTCCTTTACTTTCCTACTCCACTTCACAGACTTTAGGTCTAGGGGCAGGGAGCTCTAACGCTCCTCTGCAAGGCCACAAGGAGGGCACTTCATCTCCTTTTAACACTTTCCCTTACAGGGGAGGTCATATACCTCCTTCCTCCCCTTCGCTCGGTGGCACCCACCAGCAATCCGTCGGGCCACCTACACACCATAGTTTATTTGGAGTAGGGACTCAAGGACCACCTTCTCATAATATGTCGGTAGGTTCGACACCATTTTCTTTGTTCGATGTGTTTGGTAACAACGCTTTCTCGTTAGCTACTTTCCTGACTGGGGGCAATCCCGGTTACGGACAACCTATTCCTATGCAGGGTACTATTCCTACACAGGGGGCAAACCCAAGAACTTCTTCTGCATCAGGGCCTTGGAATTCTTGGCAGGGATCAGTTCCCTCATTAGGAATGTCGATCTGGGGAAATTATTTTCACAACCAATGGAACCCCGGACAAGGTACTATGCCTATCCCCATGGGATCGGCATGGGCCAACCCTTCCCAAAGTCCTCCGAATGTAATGCACACCCAACCATCTACGTCCTGTTTTGGGAATCAGCTGATGATGTCTCCTCACATGCAGAATCTGTACGCTGTTCATGGCCATGGTTTTTACCAGAACCCAGGCCAGCAACCGAACTTTTCCTGGAAACCTGGTGCCAATCAAACTCCAGGTCCCTTTTTCCATGGTTATCACCAACAACCCAAACTACCTTTCCTGGAAACCTTGCATTTTCCAGACTTGACAAGGTTGTTGAATGACCCTATCTGTCACGATCTGCATTGGCCCCCTATGCCGACGAAGTTGCCTTTGGACATACCAAAGTTCGAGGCCAAGCCTAACGAAGATCCAGGAGATCATGTGACCACCTTCCATCTTTGGTGCTCGTCTAGCTCGTTGAAATATGACTCTGTACAGTTGCTATTGTTTCAACGTACTCTCATAGGGAGTGTCGTGAAATGGTACATTGAGCTCGATCGCTCAAGATACTCTTCCTTTGTCGAATTGGTAATGGATTTCCTAAACCATTTCCAATTACCTTTGAGGTACGACGCTGGCACAGAATTGCTGTCCAATTTCGCACAGACAAAAGCGGACCATATCTCTGATCACATCCAAGAATGGAGACGTTGGAAGAATTTAATTAAGGTGCCAGTCCCACCAGCATTCCTACTCGAGTGGTTCCTAAAGTCTTTGGTCCCACAGTCATCCAAAGACATCGCGATGTCGGGAGTGTTTTTCGAAGAAGACGCCATCATGAGAGCTCAACAGCTTGAGCTAATCTATTCTCAGTCTAGTTTATTATACGAGATCTTCCGAGATGCGCCACACTCAATACTTGATAAAAACTAGACAGAGAGTTGTACCACATGCCGATGGTATTGTTGGTTCAGCACAAACAAAGCCCGCTGAGCAACTAGCGAAGCAATTGCAGCAATTGTCTATACAACACACAACGACTAGCCAAACTATTGTTTTGGATGCTCCCCCTACTAAAACATCGGATATACACACAGTGCAATCAACAAATCCAAAGGCCACCCAACATCCTGAAGGAAATAAAAAACAACGAAAGAAGGGTAAGGGGGATAAGAAACCCACTAATAATGTTGGTGGGGGAAACACTAAGAAATAGAAGGCAAGGTATCCATGCAACCTGTGCGCGGAAGACCACTCGACCCACCAATGTCCTCGGCTTGCATAGGCCCAAAAATTTGTGACACAGCAATAGCTTGTCGTGTTAACCAATCCATTTCAACATGGGCAAAACATAACCCAAGCCTCTACAAGCGCGGAAGGGGGCAGTCAAGGACCATCTTCATCTTCGAACAATCCCGCATCCGCGAATGTGTATATGATGAAGGGTGATGCTTTTATATCGACTAGAGCGCATGACTACAGTAAACCAAGAAATTCTAAGAAGGGCAAAGAAGCCGAACTCCCATCTCTTCCTCTCCAGATCGAGAAGACTTTGGGCGAAACAATGACACGCATCCCAAAAGGCACGTTCAAAAAAGATTCTCACAACCCAAACGCAAGGGTTTTCTAGAACTATTCTGTGGTGGAGGATTTGTCTCAAACCCCTTGTGCGATGTCTTCTTTGGAGGTCCTCCAAAGATGCCCTTCCCAGAGGAAAGATTTGTTAGCCACTTTAGGATCTACTGAGACTTGTAATCCAGGTACAATCATGCTGGATACAACCAACTTAAAACCTCGTCTACCTTACTAAGTAGTGTTTCAGATAGTAGTGGCTCACCCCATGAAAACTTTTACTCGGAATATTTTCTGCACGGTGGTTAATGAGGGCGCCTCGACATGCGTTATGTTGTTGGCATGTTGGAAGGCCATTGGCCAGCCCGTTTTTTCTCCACCACCTACTCTTCTCACTACTTTCGACAATCGTTCGTTCTGACCACATGGTATCATTCCCTCTTTCCCCATGCAGTTACGAGGGAAGATCATGTGCGTCAAGGTAGAAGTAGTCGACGTGTCCCTCGACTACAATATCTTGTTAGGAAGGAGTTGGACTTACGCCATGCAAGCAGTGGTTGCTACAGTTTTCCGGGTCTTGTTGTTTCCACACGAGGATTGGATTGTGAACATTGATCAATTGTCTTTCTCTAGACCTGACCCTTCATTGGGGGTATCCGCGGTCTCGATGATTGATAATACCCAACTAGGCGTAGTCAACGTAGGGGTTGGTTTGTGCCCATCTTTGATGGGTACCTTCGATTACCCACCCCCTCAAGGCGATGTTAAGATCATATCCGACCACCATAAGGTTGAGATTTTCCAAGTTTCGTCGTTTCACACTACTTACTTCAATGATCCGTGGATACTTCCTTCCCCATCGGCCACGATGGAAGGGACAGGGCACACGGGCATGTCCATGCCCTTGTCCGCAGCTGAAGTAGTGTACTCTTTAGTCGAGCAAGCTTCGGTTTACACAGATCCAACTCCTACACAAGATTTTGATCCCACTCTAGAGCCTATTTGGGGTCAAGGTTCTCTTGTTGACACCGATTCATTAGACTTAGTCTTGCCCTCCGACGAAGCAGTAATTGAAGTAATGACTAGTCTGGACAAACCCTGGGACGATCTCCATCACAGATCATACTTCCTCCCAGAGTTAAGAAGAATCGAAGCCGGAGAATTCACCTTGACTATGACTGGAGATAGGTCTTGTCCTATTAATCCCTTAGCTACACATGAGGTTTATGTCAAGGGTAATATGGAAACTATCATTGAAACCATACCAATCAATATCTATGGAACCCCTGGCGTCGTGGATAATGTTTTCGTCGGAGCTGAATGTTCCCCCAAAGAGATTCAAATCTACACATATCTATTTAAAGAATTCCACGACGTTTTTGCCTGGTCTTACGAGGAAATGCCAGGCATCGATCCAAAAATAATCGAACATGAAATCACAACTTATCCATATTCCAAGCTTGTTCGGCAGAAGCTTCGTCCAATTAATCCCAGGAAAGCAGCAGCCATTAAGGTTGAAGTTGAGAAACTTCTAAAAGTCGATTTGATCTGTCCTATCCATTTGACCCAATGGGTGTCAAATCCTGTGTCGTTCAATAAGAAATAGAGCATGATTCGTGTATGTAAGGACCTCTGTGATTTGAACAAGGCCTGTCCAAAAGATAATTTTCCCACACCATTCATCGACTAGATAATTGATGAATGTGCAGGTTGTGAGGCCTTCTCTTTCATGGACATTTTTTTGGGATATAATCAAATACAAATCAAACCTGAAGATTAGCACAAAATGGAATTCATTTGTCCATGGGGTACATTCGTGTATCGTAAGATGCCCTTTGGTCTCAAAAATGCTAGACCGACCTTTCAGTGGGCCCTGTCTTTTTCTTTCCATGATCTCAAGCATATAGTCGAGGCCTATTTAGATGATTTGTCATCTCGATCTCGCAAGAGAACGGATCATCCCACACACCTTCAACTTATCTTTGAGCGATGTTGCTACTTCTGTATTCGCTTCAATCCAAACAAGTGCATCTTTTGCGTAACATCAGGATGTTTGTTAGGTTTCATAGTGTCAAAAACATCGATCATGGTCAATCCTCTCAAGGTTGAGGCAATAATTCAATTGCCTCCCCTGCGCACCATCCTTTAACTTCAGAGTCTACAGGGCAAGGCAAATTTTTTAAGGCATTTCATCGCTAACTATGCCGAGATCACAAAGGGCTTTATGCGCTTACTAAAGAAAAACGTTCCTTTTTATTTCGACGATGTCGCTCAACGCTCTATCGTAGCGTTGGAACATTCCCTCACAAATGCCCCTCTGCTTCGGCCACCTAACTATAAAAAATATTTCTTATTATACATGGTTGCAGCAGAGTCAACCATCGGCATGGTCTTAGTTCAGGAAGATTATTTGTTCTCAGAATATGTGATCTATTACCTAAGACGAGGCCTAGTCAAATTGGAACTCAATTATTCTCATATCGAAAAACTTGCGTTGGTAGCAGTCCATGTTATTCAACGGTTCTGTCATTATGTTATGTTTCGCAAGACCACCGTCATTGCCATTATGAGTCCGTTTCAAGACATTTTGACACGATAGGTAATAGGCAGAAAGATCAGTAGATGGATAGTTGTCCTCCAGGAATTTGACTTAGATTTTGTTTTAGCGAAATCCAAAAAGTCACTGGTCTTCGCAAAACTTATTTCGGAACTTCCGGTTGAGTCAGGTGATGTTGTGCCTGAAGAGTCGCCTATCAGAGGAGATATGTTTTTGATCACATCTTTGGATCCCTGGTACGGAGATATACGTATCTATATCCAGACTTTGAAGTTCCCCACCTCTGCTTCTCGTGATGAGCATCGTCGTATACACCATCAGGCCAAGAATTATCTCATACTCGACGATACATTGTATCGAAGAGGTGTAGACTGCATCCTGCGCCTATGTCTCACTCACGAAGAAGCATTTATCGTGCTTAACGATTTCCATATTGGAGCATGTGGCGGTCATTTGTCTAGGTTGGAAACAACCCAAAATATTTTACGAGCAGGTTACTTATGGCCGACACTAATCAAAGATTGTATCGAATCGGTCAAGAAGTGCCACCCATGTCAGATCTTCTCTCGAAAGATGAGGGCACATCCTGCTCCCATGTTTCCTATCATCAAAGTTGGTCCCTTCACCAAATGGGGGATTGATTACACTACATGCAACCCTCCTTCAGCAAGGGGGCACCGTTATATCATTGTAGTTGTAGACTACTTCACAAAGTGGGTCGAAGTTATGCCAACATTTAAAGATGATGGAGAGACTGCGGCGCTCTTTTTATTCAACCAGATAATAGCAAGGTTCGGCGTCCCGAGAGAGATTGTCACTGACCATGGCAATCACTTTCAGAACCAGATGATGACCGAGTTAACATCAAATCTTGGGTTGCAGCAAGAACATTCGTCACCCTACTACCCCAAGGAAAATGGTCAGGTGGAAGTTGTAAATAAATCTCTTAAGACCATCCTACAGCGAACGATCAACTTAGCCAAGTCAAATTGGCATTTGATGTTATACTCAGCATTATGGGCTTACCGAACGTATGTTAAGACTACAACCAGTTTCTCACCTTTTCAACTCATTTACGGGCTGGAAGCAGTCTTGCCTATCGAATGTCAGATCTCATCCCTAAAGTTGGTAGTACAGCTATTTCCAGACACTTCTCCACTTGAAGAATGGTTATTATACCTTGAGTGGCTCAATGAGTAGTGTTGTGATGCGGCCCTGGCCAACGAGGCTCACAAACATAAAGTCAAGTGTCAGTATGATCGGTCCATTCGTCCTCGAATTTTCTCTTAAGGCAACCTTGTCCTGTTCTATGACCAAGATAAGGACCCCCTAGGGGAAGGAAAATTCAAACCCATGTGGTTCGGACCTTTCATCATGAAAGAGGTTCTAAAAAAGGGCGCTTATCGTCTGGTCGACTTTGAGGGAAATGCTTTGGAGGAGCCTAGAAATGGGCTCTACCTCAAGAAGTATTACTCATAGGTAGGTCACCTTGGGTAACTTTTTGTAACATATGTATAGTCTTTGTACTATTGATTTCTAGTTTCTTTTAGTACTATGGACGTGTCATTTTTGATGTTATCTTTTGTCACTGTGGCAGATGTCAAGTGAATCAGAGGTGTTCATTAGGTACGTAGACGGTGCTAGCCGGCACACTCGGAGGCTTGCCTTCGCAGCTTGGGTAATTTTTACACCTCAAGGCTAGTTATTATCTTCCGGAGGTATATGCTTAGGTGACACCACAAACAATGTCGTCGAGTACAATACAGTTATTGAGTTTCTTCGTGACGCCCTGTCATTTGGTATCTCTCATCTCCAGGTCTATTTAGACGCTCAGCTGGTTGTGTCTCAGTTAAATAGAGTCTATTGTGTTCGTGATCCGACTTTACACCGACAATTCCTTAGGGTACATCTCTTAGAACGATGCTTTGATTATATTACATATTTTCATGTTCCTAGGAGATTAAACCAAATTACAGATACTCTAGCTAATCAAATTTTAGACTGGCATCTCGCACACATATAAAAAGACATACACATAAACATGTAAATACATTTTTAAAGGCAAATATGATCCATAAGACACAAAAAGACATAAAAATCCATATATAATATCATAATCATCAGAGTACATAGGTGGACGCAAGCACCTCAAAAGTATGACCAGCAACGAGTCATGGGGCTTATGCCCTCAAAAAATATATACAAGTAGTGTTCTCGACACATGAAAAGTCTAGACTAACTAAGGTCAGGGCCTATGGGCCCTGTTGTAATAATCAACATCATTTGCAAAACGCCGAAATAGTCGGGCCCACGTCTGTGGTGCCCCCACTACATGAGGCTGCATAGATGGTGGAAAATCATCAATCTTTTCCATAGGGACTGTGTGGGTGAGCGAGGTAAAGTTTTGCTTGACTCCTCTCAAAACCCTCTCAGCCTCACCGGTTGGAAGCTCTCCTGTTGTTATTGGTCCCCCTGTGGCGGCAGGTGCGGCCCCTGGCTGAGGATGACGCATGTTCCTCGCGTAATCCACATGTTGCACTGGTCCCACATCTGCACATAATAGACACATATCTGTCAAATACTCTTATATAAAAAGAAACACAAAAATTACATATGTTTCACAAAAAAACAAAAAAAACGATGCAAACTTACCCATCTCTCCTCGCTCCTCGCCAGGAGGTACCGATATCTCAGGATCTCTCAAGAAATCAATCCCAGCATAAGGATAATCCTCTATGACTGGGATCTGTCGCGACAACCAAGCAAAGAAATCGTCATCAAAGGAATCATTGGTCCTTCCATCACCCTATCATGGCAATAACACTGCCCATCTGCAAACCGCGGGAAGAGAGGCATGATGTCCTTGTACCACCACTCGAGGACTGAAACTAGGAACTCTTTCAAAGAAGAAAGATCATAGAATCGTCTCGAACCCGAACCTCCTTTGCATGTGCAACCGACAATCTGTCAGCTGCCTCTTCATACAATCCAGCAGTGTCGTGCTCCAGTCAAATATCTGTGCATTTAAGCACTGGACTGCACAGTTCATCTGTGCATGGGACGCTTGATGTAGAGCTACGGAACCAGTCATCCACCCAATAAGCAACACAATCGCATGCAGTGATAAATCGATGATCTTGCTTATTAGCACCTGAGAGCTCGATCGGTCTATACCAACCTCACCGTAAAGTCCTATCAATTCCGATATGTGATGAGGCCCCGAAGTAAATGTCCGGA
The DNA here is from genome assembly GCA_009831015.1 of Picea engelmannii. Lineage (NCBI taxonomy): Eukaryota > Viridiplantae > Streptophyta > Pinopsida > Pinales > Pinaceae > Picea > Picea engelmannii. Next base: position 26,725 of record ML846357.1, read on the forward strand.
AATTGACTGGTTCCCGAAGTAAATTTCGATAGTAGGGACCAGTGACTGCCCCTCTAACATAAAGGCCCCTGCGTCGGGATGCCAATAATCAACCAAGGAATTCAGTAGCCTAGGTTTTGCTCGCATAAAAGGACATAGAAAGAACTTGAGCAGCATGCATTTCATTAAAGCAGCAACATCATTGGGGTCTTCCCCGACCAACTCACTAATCTCCTCATGCTTTATTTCCCTCTAGTGAACATACATCCTGCAAAACACCAAGTTCAGGAGGGTTAAACCTTGCTTTTAAAAAAAAAATCATTAAATAAAGGGTCCACGCGAGCTGTAATGATGACAGTCGCGTGTACACGCGTGCAATTTTTCCTTTGCCCGGGTGTACACGCGGCCTGTCATAAAACAACCCACGTGGACCTAGGGCCAACCTTTTGAAGGTCGACGCCCCCCCAAAACTTGAAACTATAAGCATAAATAAAGATTTAAATTGCAAGAGGAGAGAGTTTATACTTACTTGGTCCAGACGGATGGTCGTTTCATCCACTGTAGCTCCCGAAATCACCACTTTTATCAAAGGGGGTTTTTTTCTCCAGAGACAATTTCCAAATCAGCAATGGGGATAATGAGCTTTCAACTTCTATTTATAGACTTTTTGGCCCCTTTTTGTCATTTTTTTTGGCCCCCTTTATCATTTTCTTTAAATTGAAAACCATTTAGAGTGATTCAGGAGTTGTGTTGGAAGGTTATGATCGGGTATTAGGACATTTTTTTGGAGTTTTGGGTCACTTTTGACGGTCCGTGGAAAAAATGTCAGATGATCAACTTGAGCATATAGGTTAGGTTTCCACCTCGACTTCTATATCTCGTTGTCTTTATCCCTTTTCTATAGGATCGATCCCATCATGTTGCAACACAGAACCATCATTGTTGCTTTAGAAGTGTTGCGATTTGGTGGTAGAGCTTACCGGAACATGGATGCCCTAGGTAGATCCTGGTTGTGTTATGGTGTCCATGTTGTCACTAGTGAATGTAGGCTTAGGAGTCCTTTTTGTTTTTCCTGATTACGAGTTTGAGCCTCATTTGCATGATTCCTTTTCACTCTTGACCTCACCCTCGGGACTCCCAAAAAACATAACAAGTCTTCTTTTAAGCCCTTTTCAGACCCACTAAACATGAAAAGATTGATGAGCAATCTTGTGGCCTTTCACGCTCATTAAACTGAAATTTGAAGTCACATCTATCTGGCGGTAACTTACCCCTTTTTTCGGTTCGGATGGTCAATTGTACGAACAAAGGTATACTCTAAGGAACTTCAATTCTCTAGAAGAGTACTCTCAGGTATCATTTTAACCCTTTTTTGGGCCTGAGGGACTAAATGTATGAAAAAGGAACCCCCAAGGAGTCCATAGTTAAGATATTTTCAAACTCCCTAAAATTAAAAAGATCGTTGAGTGACCTTATTCTTTCACACTCGTTAAAATGGTCCAGAAGAACATTCCTGGCGGAGTCCATAGTTAAGCTTTTTTCAGACTCCTTAAAAATGAAAAAATGGCCGAGTGATCTTGTCTTTATCACACTCATTAATATGGTTTTGAATAGACGTCTTTTCAGTGCTAGTTTACCCCTTTTTCGAACCGACTAGACTACCTTCGAAAAAGATACCCCAGTGGAGTCTCCTTTTACGTTTTTCAGACTCTCTAAATATGAAAAACCGTCGAGCTTACCTTCTCTGGGCTCGTTAAACTCACATCGAAGGACGTTACCATTGTTTGTTTTATTAATCGCATTTGCATACCCGTGTCTTTGGCCTAATGTCGGATCCATGTTGCTCTCAACTAAACCATCTAAAGCATATCGTATACGTAAGCCCTGTAGCACTTTTCCTTTGCGTCTTGACACCTTTGGCCCCTGGAGGATTTTTCCCAAGTGTCCTTACTTTGAACATTAGTCTTATCCCTGTGCCTTGAACTTGTATGTTTGCAACACTCATTCCTCCTTTGTAACATAACATTCTTTTATTCTTTTTCCAAAATTATTGAAAAAAACAAAAAAATCAAATATACCCCAAAAAGAGGAAGGGAAAAGTATTTTCTTTATTGGCATCATAATGAGTCACCCTTGGATAAATCACATATGTCCGTTTGTTCGTCAAACTCTGGGATTTAATACGACCTTAGGAAGTGTTTCTCACTACATAGAGTTGTGTCCTCCTCTATTTGGTTATTCTTCCAAACATATGGAGAGTTTGCATTGCCTCCCACCTCGTAAACTTATGTTAACTCTATGTTGCCTGAGTCTCATCATTTGTCGTGATATTGTCCAAGGGAAGTTTTTACCAAGCCTGAGTCGGCCCCTCTGCAGTTTGTCTCTTTCCCTCATGCCCGGCCATCCTGAACGTCCAATCAAGTCTTTGTTCGAAATCAATGAAGCCTTCAATCTGATCATCAAGATTCTCTAGTCCATGACCGACGAGTCGTCGAAGACCTCTGGGTAGTGAAGTCGTACACTCATATTACAATCCTACCCAAGTTTTGAATATTTTGAAGTTGTTTCTCAAGCTCTGAAGACCTCATCTCCAACCATCAGGCCTTATCGGCTTCTATAAGATGGATACTCTACACGTATATCTTTTTTATTTTGAGATGTAGCTCCAATGTGTATTACTCGCGGATACACTTTATATAGTTATATGACATGGATCTACAGTGTATTTGATTGGTAGCCATGATTTATTTTATCTCGAGCATGGGTATGCCCACCTCGGTGAGACAATTATTATTTTATAGACGACACCTCTCGATTTCTGGTCCTTGGGCTCACTTGTTCGGCACATCGGTGAAGATTGTTAATGTATTTTGGCCATCAGATGCTCTTCTGACCTCACACATTAGGGGGCATCTGTTATAACCTTAATTTGCACCAAACATGCTTACCTGGCATCAGGCCATCTCAGATTCCTTCTTTGCCAAAACATTGTTGAACAACTCTTCTTAAAAACCCCTTTTATAAAGGCCCACGTGCCCTGCTACATTAATGAACGCGTGTACACTCTAGCTAACCCAAGACAGCCCGCGTGTACCTACAAAAGAACAAAAAGAGGAAATTTGTTGACAGAACACACAACTTTGGGTAAGTTAACTAAACATTTTGGCCATGCATGGTCGGATATTCGACCAAATACCCAGCTTCTTCTAGCCTATAAAAGAAGGGTTAGGGGTCCCATTTGGAGGAGGAGAATCATAGTAAAGAAACTATACCCGATTGAGCATTCCCTTTGTCCCAACCTTTATCCATCCTCGTGAAAAGAGAAGTATAGAGAAAAGCAGTTGGAAGACAGTGGAAGAAGAGCCCAGGACCAGGATCGAGGAGCAGTAACCGACTTTATCATTGTAAGGTATCATTGTGAAGTCAATAAAAGAATTTCTTTTCCCGTCCCACCATATGATATTATCATTATTGGAATATTGATTATATGATTGATTAAATATCTAACCCATTAGTTCATAGATCAAATGCATGTGGAGTTCTTTGTTTGTCTTTAGTGAATGCAAGTCAGCATTGGGAGGAGAGTTGCAGTCAAAGAACGACCAAGTGCAAAAAGGGATCGACATCAAACACGAAGAATAAGGTACGTCAACTTAATCGCTTGAGCCTTTGTATTTACATATGAGTAATGGGGGTCTAGGCTTGGGGTGATGGTAAAAAGTAAGAATCTTTAGGTCATTTCTGCATGCATGATAAAACCCTTAGTGTTAGTTCGTAGGAGGGATTTCCCACCCACAACACTAGTATTATTTTAATTATACACTATGTCATTATTTTTAACCAAGGAAAACCTTGGAGTGAAACCCTCAAGCACTTCCACGCATTTAATAGATGGTACCTAGTGTAAACCCCTTGGCATTGATTATGATTCTTGACTCGGTAGGGACATCGAGTGAGGCAAAAAATAGGGGAAAAAACCCCATGGGATCAATCCCAAGACCTCAGGCATGAAGCCCAAAGCACTCAACCACTCGAGCTATCCCACCAAGATTAAATAATGTCATAGTGATGTGTGTGTGTGTGTGTTATTGTTTTTTTTCCCACCCTATGTCATGCCATTGTTATGTTACGTGTCTCCATCATATTGGGTTGTATAATGAAACTCTTGGTGTAATGAGGTAATATTCAAAAGTTTTGGAGTTTCTAGGGAGATGGTAAGTGACTATGGTTCTCCATTTGCAAACAAGATCATTGAGGCATTGGTAATGAAATGCAATATTTGGGATCAAAATCTAAACGAGGTGAGCAATTGAGAACTAGAAAACACCATTATCCAAACGTGGAGGTTCTCTAAAGAGATTGGGAATTAAGGCTTTTGAAATAAATATGGGGATATAGGATAACATGGGAAATGCAACAAGATTTAGCCATATGAGCTAGTATATGGAAAAAACCAATATTGCATGTAGAATTAAAAAAAAAAAACTGTGTAAGTTGCAAACATATAATCATGAACATGGATGATGCTCATCAATTCGATCTAGCTTGGGTCGTTAAGTGGAGAAGTTCTAATCCTCTCCACCTGGGTTCAAATCCTTCCTGTGACATGTTTGACTCTCATGGGCCGATTGGGGTTGGAAAGGTACAAGAAATATCACGTGATGGATATAACCTTATGAAGTTGTGGAAATATTCCCATATAGAGAAATAAGGTTAAGAACTATTGAAACCAAGAGTATGGAAAATAAATACTACTTTTCCCATATAAGGATCAACAAAATAAATAAGATCGTGGAAAATAGATACCACCTCCACCATGTTGAGTAAAAGAAATGAAAGTCCTCCTCACAACATTTTTTCGAATCTTGTTTGGATAAAACAAGATAGGCGAGATTATCACCCTAATTTATAGCCATATTACAAGTTCAATTAACCTTCAAGTTATTTGACTTAAAGACCATTGTTGTTTTAAATTTATTTATCAAATGCAAATTGAAATAAAGAAGTCTGATTTTTTAATATAATAATTTAAACAAGAAGCAAAATCACGTAATCTGATAAAAATAAGAGATACCAAGAGAGTTGCAAAACCATCAATGATTTTATTCATTCATTCTGTAACAACTAAATCACTTCTCATACTGTCAAAGTATGGACCAGATGTAAGTCTAGCAACCTAAGGTAACATACACATAGGCCACTGATGCCTTCAAATCAGACCAAGAAAGATAAGTCAACAACCACAGCTTGCACTCTGTTATGACTTTGCACAAGAATCCTATTTAGTACTGAGAAACTATTCCATAAACCAAAATAAGTTTGCATACTATCAAACAGATAATCAAACTAGAAGCATATCAAAATTCAATGCTCCTTGGTCCTAGATTTTCTTCACCTTCAACGAACCCTACTATCACAAGAACTGTCTTAGCTTAGAAATTAGAGATGAATTATGTAGTAATGAAATCTCACTTGGAAGTAAGAGCATACCTTATCAGAGCAATGTGTTCTCCTCCTTACTTTGTTCAACTTACTCATTTTAATATCTCCAAAGTAGTTGAATCATTCAACTACTTTTAGTTACTCATGAACTAACCATTAGTTAGTTAATAGGAAAGTTGTCAAGTAAATTTAATAAATAATAATAATAATATGATAAGGGCATTAAATAATACTAATAAGTGGGACCCCCTATTTATTTAGACCAATTGATGAACCATTTCCTCCTTGTAACTTCCACCTTATATGCAAGACATATCAGCTTGCCACATAAGACACTCTCTGTCATTAAAATGCATAAGATGGAAAGTTCATAAGACTACCCTTGTCACTCCATGTAACAATTATTTAAATTAATCCAAATTTAGCCATCATGTAGATCTATGAAAAATATATAGCATAAAAATATAAGGCTTTCCAAAATATAAATTGTCGAAAGTATGATTTGTCCCAAATAAAATGCTATCAAAATCATAAGTTGCCAAAAATAATATGCTTTCCAAAATGAAGTGCAAATAATTCCATATACACATACCAACAAAATTATGAAAAACCATTTTTGATGTGAGAGGTTTCTCCTCTCTTTCCATGAATACTTTCAACCTTTTCATTTCTCCCAACTGATGAACCTGCCTTAGCAGATTTCTGAGCATTTCCCTGCACATGTGAAGTGACTGAATGTGATGACTCACGTGATGACTTTGACTAAGCTACTACTACTTTCTCCTTCTCTGGATCCTCAAATTCAGTGATCTTGGCCTTGGCATGGTGGGAATGTGAGGCTTGGGATATAGGTTGTTGATGTAAGGGAGAAACAATATGTCAGGCATGAAAAGGAGGTTGTTGAGGGTGATAAATATTTGGCTAGCCATGTGACTATCTAGAAGGAGGATGTACAACATTTTTCCAGCCATCATGTTCTGGTCTAACTAAACGAGAGGAAACATGGTTTTGGATTGGAATATTGATACTTGGAAGAGGGTTCTCGTGCATAAGTGGAGGTCTATAGGCTTGTTGGCCAACCAAATTGAGGAAAAATGTTTTCAAAAACCGATTGAATTCTTCTGAATCTACATCAAAATGTATAGAAAATCAAAGCCTCTTATTACCCCTTTTCCAAGGACCTAGTACTCTGCCTCTTTTGTTTCCTCTCCTACCATGAATGTCCCTGTTAAAAAATCTCATATTGATATATATTTACACAAGTTAGAACGAAAGTTCAACTAATAATTCATCTAAAACTTTGCAAAATAAATATTTTAAACATGGCTCTGTTTATAATAATACACATGCAAGAAATCATCATGCAATTCATGTTCTCAAATCTAGAAATCACTTAGAATAGGGGTTTTGAAAGGGTTTTGGGATTAAATGATGGGATTTGTAATAAGCGAAAAATGGTAAGTATGACAGGAATATAAAATGGACAGTTCTCTTCCATGGATAGTTTTTAAAACACCTCATTAACTCTCAATCATATTACTTCAACAAGAAAACAAAGTTAACCCTGAACAAGTTAATATCTCTCTTTTGATCAATTTAGTTATGCAATTACATAATTATAATTAAGCATGGGAATAAAAGGGAAATTTGAGAAAATGAGTTGGGATTGTAATGAGAGAAAATTGTTACTTATGATAGGGGAATGTAAAATGAATATGCATTAATTACATAGTCTATAATGGTCTGTATTCTTTGAGCATAATTATAATTACATGCAATCTCAGGGTTTTAAACATGTATGGATATGAAGCTTTTCATATTCTATCATGTTATAACCAAATTCTTCATTTAACTTGCGCAATGTCCCAATTAAAAATTTGGTTGATACCCAATTTGTTCATTTAAAATGCTTATTTTCTTTTGTTCATCACACTAATGTCTAGTAGTCACAATTTCTTAATTTCATAGTCTTTTGATCTTCCATGATTTTTTAACATACATGGTGAAAACCATCAACATCAATCTCAGTAGAGACCAATCATTATGCTAACTTCATCATAACCCAAGCTTAATCCACCAAGAAAGATCCAAATCGAAAATGGGCAAATTAAGTTTGCAACATCTAGTTTATGCAAACCATTAATCCAAATATGTATCGCATGCATCGAAATATCATGACAGAAATGAGCCTTAAACACATCAAGGAATTAAAGCCCAAAAATCCCCTTTTTAAAATCGGATGGGTTTGGATTAACGCATATAGGGATTACAAACCCAGTTCGTAATCAAACTCATCTTCTCAACTTCATTCGTTGAGTGATGTGAATATGTTTGTGGGTCTCTCGATGTTTTGATAAGTCGATAACCCATAGCTTGCATGCAACCCCCTCCATGTGACCATAGTGAAACAACTTGATTCATATGTTGTAATACCAAGTTTGAACAAGCGAAGAGAAATGGATATAACACGGGACTAGTAGTACCAAACCTTGCAGATGAAAAACAAAATCACGCAAAGCACGACAAAAGATGGTTGAAAACCCTTTATCATTCAATCAATAAAACCTGAATTCATGTGTGCCTTCATTAACTAGGAGCATTATTGTTTTTGGCTTGCACAATGCATGCAAAGAATACAAACCCCAACTGAAAATGAATAAAAAACCACTCTTGAACGACTCTACACATGAGGTTGGTGGGTGTAAAAACCCAAATAAACAAACCCATGACGATGATACAACTCTAATGGTTGAAAACAACTAAACTGTGAGCTACAAAATAGAGAATCTGAGATACACATATCCCAAAAAAATATATAATAGGTGGAAATAAAACACATAAATCTCAACAACCATTATTTGCAACTCTTCATCAAACTGCTTTTCAACTTCAACTATTCAGGCTCTAAAATATCATATATTTTCATTCAACTAGGAGTGCCATTTTTCACATTTCCAGAGTTATAACATGAAAACAATCAAATCGACAAGCACAACACATCATTCATAGATCCACGAGTAAATTATTGAGCAAAGAACAACATCCGACGAAAGGGAGTCGAAACCTCGATACCTGGAGTTGTATGGTATTTATTTTCCTTTCGAGACAATTGCAACAGTTACAGCCCGACATCCAAACCCTTCCTAAAACTCAAAATGAATCAAATGCAAAACCCCTGAGGTGGTAGCCCAAAACAAACAGAATGAATTAACACGTCGCGCTAGGGTGGCATCCATCATTAATCTTTTACAAATCCCAAAGATCACCATGTCAAAACCTCAAGCATCTGATGATTTCCAAGTGTATGCCATGTCACACAATCTTCACATGCCATATACGTTACCCCTTTCCTCTTTAAATATTCATAACACTTTTGAATAGTCTGCAGTTAAGCCGCATTATATATCCCATATACACTAAAACTTCCAAACCTTTGCTATATTAAACTTCAAAATTCATTGCAATTACAACAACAAGGTCGATACCATTACTATCGTATAACTCATATGATATGTGTTGGAACTCATACATGTAATCAATGGTGTGCATATGATAGGTATACCATATACTTATAAAATTCAAGAACCCTTTTTTTAAAAATAAATTGCATCACATTGGTCAAGGAGTGATGAAACAAACTCATCAAATGTATGTATGTATGGAATGGTATAACAAATAAATAGGATGACCACTTTTTTTATTTGAAACCACAAACCTGCAAACGTAGAAATTAGTAACCATGTACTGAGAAGAAACATGCCAAGCTCATGTTGTATCAAAAAAATGCATGCCTTCCAATCACATCAGCCTCCAAGTATTTTTTTAAATGAGATCCTCTCCGATTT
>ML846357.1:41355-51919 GCA_009831015.1 Picea engelmannii
CTGAGTCTTGTTTGCTAACAGTCCTATCTCAAATTGTTTTTTGCCTTATTATTTTTCCTTGCATTATTTGTTTTTCTGTTAGAAAGAGTATCCAAGCCTTCAAGGGATCCTGGTTATCAATACCAGAGGTCTCTTCCTAGTCTAGTCTGTCTGTTTTCATATTTTTCCTTAGGGTTTAGATATACACGCGGCCTGTACGAGGTCAGCTCGCATGTACACACCCTTTGTTTATTTTCAGCACGCGTTCACACGCGTGTTGTTTGAGTGACAGTCACGTGCTTGTACATGCTACTTTTTTTTCAGGGTGGGGCAGTCATCCCCTCCTTTGATAAGAAGTATTCCTCTCAGGTGTTTGAATCTATGTTTGAACAGTCAGTAGCTTAGGATTCATCTTACCCTTAGCCTACTTTCTCTCAGTTAAAAGTTGACAGAAAAATAAAAAAAATTGTTTTCTTATGGTTTTTAGACAAGCGTGAGAGTCATTGTTTTTACAAGCGTGAGAGTCATTCTTTGCGATCTGCACTTTAATCCAGAATTGTTTTTCTTGGTTTTTTGCTTGTTGGTATTTTCCCTTTCTTGCTTTACTAGCACTTAAATAAAATAAAAAATCTCTTTTCATTTTCTTCTTTGGTTGAAGAGTGTGTTTCTGCATCATTAGCTAGGGAAAAGTCTTTTATTTTGTAAGTTTTTGCAGTTCACTTAGATCATAAGTAGCTCGTGGTCGAGTGAAATTCCTTTGAGTTTGTTGTCCAAAATCTTAGAAAAATTAAAAATCTTTCTTTGTGAAAAGTTGTTGAAATTTTGCATTCAGTAAAAGTTTTGTTTCCAGCTTTTTTATTCATTTTTTGCTTTCGTCTTTTACACATCATCAGTTTTACCCTCATACCCCTTGACGTAAGACAAAGCCATAAAAGCAACACTAATTTTAAAAATCTACTAGACTTTTATGTTTGTAGGGTTCACAAACTAGTTCAGGATTAGGTTGGAGAGGAAACTCTTCAAGGCCATTCAAAACCAAACATTGGAGTCTAAGATAGGGTGTGTCTAAGTCCAGTTTCGTGGAAGTTATCTGGGACCCCCCTCTAACACAGGGGATAAACACGAGATCGCGTGCGGAAAGGTAGCGGAGATAACCCCTCCAAAGTCGGACCAATTGTAGTGGAGAACACATATAGAGGGCTTGTTTTGGGATTTCGTCGTTTGCATTTGCCACGGGGCTTCGTGGGTCTCGAATCCGTTCGAGGTCCTCAGTTGTCTTTCGGACCATTTTCTCTCGATACCCTTGACAAGTTTCGGGCTCGATACCCTGCTCATTGTGGTCTACCCGACTTTCGACTGTACCCGCCTGGTGACTGTTCGCGTGCTGGCAACCTAGTTGCCAATATTTTTAGGGACATACACAAGTGAATGCGGGGGTATACCACGGTACCTATGACATACATCGGGCCACACTTTGCAGAGTATACCCAGAGGGTGCTTCTGTGTTTCGAGTTGCACTTGCACCGAGGCTTAGGGGCTTCTTTTTAGTGTGTGTTACTTTTGAACGTTTAGACTACCTTAGAGTGTCTTGGATCTTCTCACACAGTGGAGGATCCCGAGCTCCACCAGTCACGAAGGCTTCTTGGCATGTCGCCGGTTACACTGGAGCCACCCCCACCACCATTAAGGCAAAATCTAGACCAACAAGGGTCTTTTGAAGCGACCGGGTTACAAACTATTATGCCCAAACAACCCCCGGAGGAATCAACCATTTTGAACCTTGAAGCAAATGCTCTTGGCTCGGTTGAAACCCCAACCACTGATATATTGTCACTGTTTATTATACCAATCCAATTTCATGAACGCCAGATAGTGCCTCATATAGCAATGGAAACAAATGTTGTTACTTCTTCTAGGAATTCTTCAATTCCCATCACGGTTGTCACCACAGGAGAGTCATATCCTAACCTATCATCGTTGGTCTGATCCACCATGGTCTCGGCCTCAACTACATCTCATAGTGGACCGAACCCGTCTATGGCAGCGGCCACAACCCCCTTCACACCTAGTGCGACAGGCCCTCCGTTCTCATACAGTATGCCTAGTTCAGGTACAAGTCCTGTACTAACCTACTCCATTTTACAAACTTTGGGTTTGGGGGCAGGGAGCTCTAGTGCTCCTCTGCAAGGTCACTTTGGGGGCACTCCTATCCCTTTTAACTCTTTTCCTTACGTAGGAGGTCATATCCCTCCTTCGTCCCCTTCGCTCGGTGGTTCGCATCAGTAATCCGCCGGGCAACCTACACACAATAGTTTATTTGGAGCGGGGAGTCAGGGACCACCTTCGCACAGTATGCTGGTAGGTTCGACACCATTTTCTTGGAACATAACGTTTGGTAACAACACATTCTCGTCAACCACTTTCTCGACTAGGGGCAACCCCATTTTTGGACAATCTACTCCTGCGCAGGGTATTATTTCTGCATAGGGGGCACACATAGCAGGACCTTGGAATTCAGGACAAGGATCCGTTCTCTCCTTCGGAATGTCGTTCTGGGGTAATTCTTTCCACAATCAATGGAACCCCGGACAGACTACTATGCCTCTCCCCACGGGACTGGCATGGGGTAATCCTTCCCAAATACCTTCGAATACAATGCATGCCCAACACTCTATGTCCTTTTTGGGAAATCAGCCAATGATGTCCCACAAATGAAAAATCCTTACACTGGTCAGGGCCATGGTTTCTACCAGAATTTGGGCCAGCAACCAAACTTTTCCTGGCAACCTGGTGCCAGTCAAACTCCAGGACCCTTTTTCCCATGTTATTAGCAGCAACCCAAACTACCATTCCTGGCGACTTTACACTTGCCAGATTTGACAAGGTTGTTGAATGATCCTATTTGTCACAATCCACATTGGCCTCCTGTGCTGACGAAGTTGCCTTCGGACATTCCAAAGTTCGAGGCCAAGCCTAATGAAGATCTAGGTGATCATGTGACTACCTTTCATCTTTGGTGCTCATCTAACTCATTGAAAGATGACTCCATACAGTTTTGATTGTTTCAACGTACTCTCATTGGGATTGTCGTGAAATGGTACATCAAGCTCGACCGCTCAAGATACTCTTCTTTTGGAAAACTGGCGATGGCCTTCCTTAACCATTTCCAGTTACCTGTGAGATACGATGCTGGCACAGAGTTGCTCGCCAATTTCGAACAGACAACAGCAGACCATATCTTTGATCATATCCGAGAGTGGAGACGTCGGAAGAGTTTAATCAAGGTACCAGTCCCACCAGCATTCCTGCTTGAGTGGTTCCTTAAGTCTTTGGTTCCACAGTTATCCAAAGACGTCGCGACATCCGGAGTTTTCTCCGAAGAAGATGCCATCATGAGGGCTCAACAGTTTGAGCTCATCTATTCTCAGTCTGGTTTATTATACAACATCTTGTCAGATGCGCCACGTTCGATACTGGATAAGACTAGACAGAGAGTTGGACCACATGCTGATGGTATTGTTGGTTCAGCACAAACCAAGCCCGTTAAGCAATTGACAGAGCAGTTGCAACATTTATCCATACAACATACAACGGCCGGTGAAACTACTACTTTGGCTGCTCCCCATACCCAAACGTCGGAAGTACACACTGTGCAGTCGACTAACCCAAAGGCCACCCAGCAGCCTGAAGGGAAGAAAAAACAACAAAAGAAGGGTAAGGGAGATAAAAAACCCACTGATAATGTTGGCGGGGACAACACGGAAAAACGGAAGGCATGGTATCCATGCAACTTGTGCGCAGAAGACCACCTGACCCATCTTTGTCCTCGACTTGCAGAGGCCCAAACGTTTGTCACACAACAACAACAAGAAGTGTTGACTAATCCCTTTCAACATGGGAAAAATCTAACTCAAGGCTCTACGAGCACAGAAGGGGGCAGCCAAGAAACTTGCCTGCCTCCAAATAATCCCTCATCTGTGAACGTATATATGATTAGGGGTGATGCTTTCATATCAACTAGAGCGTACGATTATAGTAAACCAAGCACTTATGAGAAGGGTAAAGAAGTTGATCTCCCATCTCTTCCTCTACAGATTGAGAAGACGTTGGGAGAAATAATGACACGCATTCCAAAGGGTGCATTTAAAAAATCTTCTCACAACCCAAACGCAAGGGCCGCCCAGAATTACTCTGTGGTGGAAGATTTATCACAAACCCCTTGTGTGATGTCTGCTTTGGAGGTCCTCCAAATCTTCCCTACTAAGAGGAAAGCCTTGTTAACCGCTTTGGGCTCTACTGAGACTTGTAATCCGGGCACCATCATGTTAGATACAACTGACTTAAAACCTCGCCTGCCTTACCACGTAGCGTTTTAGATAGTAGTGGCTCATCCCATGAAAACTTTTACTCGAAATATCTTCCACACGATGGTCGACAAGGGTGCCTCGACATGCGTTATGTTGTTAGCATGCTGGAAGGCCATTGACCAGCCTGTTTTGTCTCCATCACCTACTCTCCTCACTGCTTTGACGGTCATTCATTCCGACCACGTGGCATCGTTCCTTCTTTCCCTATGTACTTAGGAGGGAAAACCATGTGTATCGAAGTAGAGGTAGTCGATGCTCCCCTCGACTATAACCTCTTGTTAGGATGGAGTTGGACTTATGCTATGCAAGTTGTGGTTGCTACATTTTTCTGAGTCTTGTTGTTTCCACATGAGGGTCGGATAGTGACCATCGATCAATTGTCTTTCTCCATACCTGACCCATCTTTGGGGGCATCCACAGTCCCGATGATTGATAATCCTCAACCAGGTGTCATTAACGTAGGAGTTGGTTTGTGCCCATCCTTGATGGGTACCTTCGATTACCCACCTCCTCACAACGATATCAAATTTATATATAATCACCATAAGGTTGAGATTTTTCAAGTTTCGTCGTTTCGCATGACTTACTTTAAGGATCCTTGGATTCTTCCTTCCCCATCAGCGACGATGGATGAGACAGGGAACCCAGGCATGTCCATGCCCTTGTCTACCGCTGAGGTAGCATACTCTTTAGTCCAACAAGCTTCAGCTAACCCTGATCTGACTCTTGCACAAGAGTTAGATCCACTTCTAGAGCCTATTTGGGCTCAGGGTTCTCTCGCTAGTGTCGATTCATTAGACTTAGTCTTTCCTTCTGATGAAGCAGTAATCGAAGCAATGACTAGTCTAGACAAACCTTGGGAAGATCTTCATCACAGATCATATTTTCTCCCAGAGTTAGGCCGAATCGAAGCAGGATAATTCACCGTTACCATAACGGGAGATTAGCCGTGTCCTATTAATATCTTAGCTACACAGGAAATTTATGCTGAGGGAAATATGGCGACTATTGTTGAAACTATACCCATCAACATCTCCCGAAACCCTGGCATCATGGAGAATGTCTTCGTCAGAGCAGATTTCTCCCCTGAAGAGATTCAAATTTACACGGATCTTTTCAAATAATTTCGCGACGTTTTTGCCTGGTCTTATGAGGAAATGCCAGGTATCGATCCAAAAATAGTTGAACATGAAATCACAATGTATCCTAATGCCAAGCTTGTTCGACAAAAACTTCGTCCAGTTAATCCCAAGAAAGCAACAACCATCAAGATTGAGGTTGAGAAATTGCTAAAGGAAGGTTTTATTTATCCTATCCATTTGACTCAATGGGTGTCAAATCCTGTGCCGGTCAATAAAAAACAAGGCACGATTCGTGTATGTACCGATTTCTGTGATTTAAACAAGGCATGTCCCAAAGATAATTTTCCAACACCATTCATTGACCAGATCATTGATGAATGTGTTGGTTGTGAAGCCTTTTCTTTCATGGACGGTTTTTCGGGATATAATCAAATCCAAATCAAACCCGAAGACCAACATAAAACGACATTCATTTGTCCGTGGGGTACATTCACATATCGTAAGATGCATTTTGGCCTTAAAAATGTTGGAGCCACATTCCAGGGGGCCATGTCTTTTGATTTTCATGACCTCAAGCATATAGTCGAGGCCTATCTAGATGATTTAGCATCACACTCTCGCAAGAGAACGGATCATCCCATACACCTTAGACTAATCTTCGAATGTTGTCGCTACTTTAGGATTCGCTTGAATCCAAACAAGTGCAGCTTATGCATAACGTCAGGACGTTTGTTAGGTTTCATCGTATCAACAACAGGGATCATGGTCGATCCTCTTAAGGTGGAGGCAATAATCCAATTTCCCCCCCCACGCACAATCCTACAACTTCCGAGTCTACAAGGCAAGGCGAACTTCTTACGACACTTCATCGCCAACTATGCCGAAATCACCAAGGGCTTTATGCGTTTACTAAAGAAAGACGTTCCTTTTTTCTGGGACGAAGCTGCTCAATGCTCTTTCGACGCATTAAAACACGCCCTCACAACTGCACCTCTGCTACAGCCACCTAACTATAAAAAATATTTCTTATTATATCTGGTTGTCGCAGAGTCAACCATTGGCATGGTTTTCGTTCAGGAAGATGATTCGTTCTCGGAATACATGATCTATTACCTGAGTCGAGGCCTCGTAGGACCGGAACTCAATTATTCTCATATCAAAAAACTTACGTTGGCAGCCGTTCAAGCTGTTCAACGGTTCCGTCACTATGTTCTGTTTCTCAAGACCAATGTCATTGCTGTCGTGAATCCATTCCAGTACATGTTGACACGACGAGTTATAGGCGGAAAAATCAGTAGATGGATAGTCATCCTCCAAGAATTTGACTTAGACTTCGTTTCAGCAAAGTCCAAAAAGTCATTGGTCTTCGCAGAGCTTATTTTGGAACTTCCGGTTGAGTCAGGTGACGTTGTGAATTATCTCATACTCGATGATACGTTGTATTGGAGAGGTGTAGACTGCATCTTACGTTGATGTCTCACACATGAGGAGGCCATGATCGTGATCAACGATTGCCATACTAGATCTTGTGGCAATCATTTGTCTGAGTTGGCAACAACCCAAAAGATTCTACGAGCAGGCTACTTCTGGCCGACACTTATCAAAGATTGTATCGAATCGGTCAAGAAGTGCCATCCGTGCCAAATCTTCTCTCAGAAGATGAGGGAACATCCCGCTCCTATGTTTCCTGTCATCACAGTTGGTCCCTTCACTAAGTGGGGGATTGATTACACTATTTGCAACCCCCCGTCAGCAAGGGGGCACCGCTATATCATTGTAGTTGTCGACTACTTCACTAAGTGGGTCGAAGTTACGCCAACGTTTAAAGATGATGGAGAGACTGCAACTCTCTTCTTATTCAATCAGATCATAGCAAGGTTCGACGTCCCGAGAGAGATTGTCACTGACCATGGCAGTCACTTTCAGAACCAAATGATGACCGAATTAACATCAAATCTTGGGTTACAACAAGAGCATTCATCACCTTACTACCCCCAAGCCAATGGGTAGGTGGAAGCTGTAAACAAAACTCTTAAGACTATTCTACAGCGAACTATCAACTTAGCCAAGTCAAATTGGCATTTGATGTTATACTCGGCATTATGGGCTTACCGAACATTTGTTAAGACTGCAACCGATTTCTCACCTTTTCAACTCGTTTACGGGCTGGAGGCAGTCTTGCCCATCGAATGTCAGATCCCATCTCTAAAATTGGCAGTACAATTATTTCCAGACACTTCTCCGCTTGAAGAACGGTTAGTACACCTTGAGTAGCTCAATGAGCAACATCGCGATGCGGCCCTGGCCAACGAGGCTCACAAACATAAGGTCAAGTGTCGGTATGATAGGTCCGTTCGTCCTCAGATTTTCTCTAAGGGCGACCTTGTCCTGGTCTATGACCAAGATAAGGACCCCCTGGGGGCAGGAAAGTTTAAACCCATGTGGTTTGGACCCTTCATCATAAAAGAGGTATTAAAAAAGGGTGCTTATCGTTTGGTTGATTTTGAAGGGAATGCTTTGGCGGAGCCTAGAAATGGGCTCTACCTCAAGAAGTATTACTCATAGACAGGTCACTGTGGGTAAATTTTTGTAACATATGTATAGTCTTTGTACTATTACTTTTTAGTTTCTTTTAAGTGTTATGGACGTGTCATTGATGTTATCTTTCGTCAATATGGCAGATGTCAAGTGATTCCAAGGTGTTCGTTGGGTATGAAGACGGTGCTCGTCGTCACACGTGGAGGCTTGCCTCCACATCTTGGGTAATCTTTACACCTCAGGGCCAGTTGTTATCTTCCAAAGGTATATGCTTAGGTGACACCACAAATAATGTCGTCGAGTATAGTGTAGTTATTGAGTTTCTTCGTGATGCCTTGTCATTGGGTATCTCTCATCTCTGGGTCTATCTCGACGCTCAACTGGTTGTGTCACAGCTAAACAGAGTATACCGGGTTCATGATCCAACTTTACACCGACGATTCCTTAGGGTATGTCTCTTAGAACAAAACTTTGATTATATTACATATTTTCATGTTCCTAGGAGATTAAACCAAATTACAGATACTCTAGCTAATCAAATTTTAGATTGGCATCTTGCACACATATGAAAGAACATTGACATAAGCATGTAAATACATTTTTGCACACGCGATCCATAAGACACAAAAGATCAAAAAACCATATATAACATCATAAAACAACCAGAGTACATAGATGGACGCAAGCGCCTCAAAAATGGGACTAATAACGAGTCACAGGACTTATGCCCTCAAAAGATATATACAAGTAAGTGCTCATGGCACGCAAAAAGTCTAAATAGGTTCAGGGCCTATGGACCCTGTTATAATAGTCCACATCATGGGCTAAACACCTAAACAATCGAACCCACATCCGAGGTGCCCCCACTACATGAGGCTGCATGGATGGCGGCAGGTCCTCTATCTCTGCCATCAGGACTGTGCGAGTGAGTGCAGTGAAGTTCCGCTCAACTCATCTAAGGACTCTCTCAGCCTCCTTGGATGGGAGGTTCCCTGCTACTATTGCTCCTTCGGTGGCGGCATCTGTGGCTTCTGGCCGAGGATGATGCTTGTTCTGTGCATAATCGGCAGGTCGCACGAGTCCCACATCTGCATGCAACAAACATTTACCCGTCAAATACACTAGCATACAAAAAAATGATATATATCACAAAAATGACATAAAAATTACATATGCACACAAAAAAAAACTACAAAGGTGGAGACTTACCCATCTCCCCTCGCTCCTCACCAGGAGGCATGGGTATCTCAGGATCTCTAGAAAAATCTATCCCTACATATGGGTAGTCGTCGATCACAAGGATCTGTCGTGAAATCCACGCAAAGAAGTCATCATCAAAGGACTCATTGGTCCTTCCACCACCCTGTCACGGCAGTAATACTGCCCATCTACACACTGCAGGAAATGAGGCCTGATGTCCTTGTACTACTTCCTGAGGGCTAAAGCTCGGAACTCTCTCAAAGAAAAATGAACACAAGATCGTCCCGAACACGAAATTCCTTTGTGTTCGTTGTCGACAATTTGTCAATTGCCTCTTCATGCACTCCAGTAATGTGGTACTCTAGTCAAAAATGTGTGCATTCAAGCACTGGATCGCACAGTTCATCTATGCCCAAGAAGCCTGATGCAAGGCTGCAGAACTAGAAATCCACCCAATCAGTAATAATATTGCCTGCAACGATAGGTTAGTGATCTTACTGATAGGTACCTGGGAGCTCGCACGATCAGTCTCAGCCTCACAGTTCTTGGCTATCAGTTCCGATATCTTACTTGGTCCCGCAGGAAACGTCCTGAAATTGATTGGTTCCCCTCTCCTTGAGAGGCCAGTCAAAAAATAGATATCCTTGGTGGTGGGCACCAGTGATTGCCCCTCTAACATAAAGGCCTCTGCATCAGGGTGCTAGTAGTCTATCAAGGCATTCTGTAGCCTTGGTTGTGCGCGCATAAATGGACACAGAAAGAAATTCAGTAAACCGCATTGCATCAACACAGCCATGACATTCGGATCTCCCGCAACCAACTCACTGACTGCTTCATGCTCCCTTTCCCTCCACTGGACATACATCCTGCCAACACAATAAGGTTCAGGAGGGTCAGCACTTGCCTTTTAATTATTTTTTCTACAAAGGGGGGGGGTCCACACGAGCTATAGAGGCGACAGTCACGTGTACACGCAGGCATCCTTTACTCTGCTCAAGTGTACACGCGGCCTGTCCAGAGACAACCCGCGTGTACCTAGGGCTGACTTTTTTAAGGTCGATGCCCACCCAAAAAATGAACTTAAAGACAAAATTGAAGAATTGAATAGCTAGATAAGGGAGTTTGTACTTACTTGGTCCAAGAGGAAGTTTGTTTCGTCCACTATAGCTCCCGGAATCACCGTTTTTAGCAAAGGGGGTCTTTTGGCTCCATAGTCAATTTCCCAATCAACAATGGTGATAATGAGCTGCCAGCGTCTATTTATAGACTTTTTGGCCTCTTTTTGTCACTTTTTTGGCCTCCCTTATCAGTTTCTTTATACCAAAAACCATTTAGAGTGATTCAGGAGTTATATGGGAGGGATTTGATCGGGTATTGGGACACTTTTTTTGAGTTTTG
>ML846359.1:32350-68114 GCA_009831015.1 Picea engelmannii
TATTTTATTTATTTAAATAAATTGAATGAATATATAAGATCAATCTTTGAATATCATCTTCATACAATTATGAGAGACCCAACTCTCTGTTACAAGACCCAGCCGGTAGTTCTCAGATCGAACTGAGAAATGAGGAATCCAATCCTCATAACAAGTCCCAGCTTGTTGAGCTCATATCCAATTGAGATGTGAGGAATCCAATCCTCATACAAGACCCAACTTGTAAATAGGAATCAACTTGATAGAATGAACCTTCATTCAATCCATTATATATAAATATATATACTTCAACAAATTCAACTACAATCTCTTCTCACCATTCCTTCTTGTTTATATAGTCTTCCAAATGGTGTGAATTTGAATGATTGTGTCTTTTGACATTTGAACCATTATACCTTTTCATTTAAATGATAATTAATCTTTAATTAATATCATTTTTCCATTTATCCTTTATTCATAATGCTCATATATTAACTTTATTTTAATCATGACTGTGTGTTGGTTATTTGTCTTCATGATTTGATCAAAGACATGGATCGACTCATCATACTGTTCTCATGCTTCTGCTGCATTCTCTGTTTAATGATATCATATTTGATCTCTTATCAATTCTCGGTAATGTTCTATTGTTAACTCTTTGTCGAATTAATTTGTATGAGGTGCTTCCTTGAATCCATTTTCATATGATCATAGGCATAGAACCACGAGTTTATCAATTTAAGTGTTGCCTCAATTCACTCTTATTTCTCTATTCCATATGACTAACGCCGGTGACTAGACACTAGGCCAAACAAGCACTTTAGTGTTTATCAAAATCAACGGTCACGTTTTAATCACATGATGAGATGGATGACTGTCATTATTTTGAGATTTCATCCTTCGCGAATTTCAACCTCTGTAATCTTTCAAATCTTTGAGGGATATTTCTCCGAAGTAGATTGGACGGTCATTATCCGTTCTTCCTTTAGTCGGACGATCATGGCTTGTCCATAGGTTTCAAAAAAATCAATGATTACGACTTAATAAAGAGTTGATATGAACGACTCTCATTTATTTCGGTACTTCGGCTATTCCACTTACGCTATCCTTCCACTATACTAGATCAACGGTCGAGAACACTCCCAAAGTAATCTTCATATCAGATGTCTCGTGTCCACTTTGGGACTTCAGCATTCGGGACATCAAGACTTTGAGCAAGTGTTGGTGGTAAAACTCCCAAAGTAAAACTCTCAGAGTGATGTCACTTGATGACATGTCACGAGCTGAGTAGCTATCGCGTGCCACTCAAATTTGTGATTTTCACATACCTGAAATGTTGATTCAACTTGACACTTGTCATTCTCTGAATTTACCATGTGTCCTTGCTGACGTGTTCTACCACATGTCCTTGCTAACGTGGTCTGCCATAAATCCTTGATGACGTGATCTGCTAAAGTAGATCTCCCTAATCTAACGGTCAGAAAGGTATCCAAAATGTATCTTAGATTGACGGATGAGAGTTACTTTGGATTTTCGGCTCTCGAGACTTCGGATAAATCAATCTCTCAACTTCACAGTTCTTTCGAAGTGAGATTCCCCGAAGTGTAACTTCCTCACAACTTTTAACCCGAAATGAATGATGTTCATTTGATCATTATCTTAGATCGACGGATCGATCTGTCTGTGATGTTATTTTTCCTTGGAATAAATATGACGACTCTTCTTCTAGGTTATCCTTTCCTTCCACTTTAGAATGATTGAATGGTTGTCAGGTATTCAGGTATTCAAATTCTCAACCCTTTTTTCTATAACTATCTCACATGTGACCTTAGGCTATGACCCGAGGCTCATCTCCTGAGTGCTTCACAACTTCTCATTTCACGACTTCAAACTTATCTCTTTGCAATTTATCTGAATCACGAATCCACAAATTCCAGGAAATGGGCACTAGCTCCTCTTACTAGGCCTGTCTCACATATGACCTCGGGCTATGACCCGGGATTCAACACCTAAGAGCTTCACAACTTCTTGTTTCATGACTTCGTAAATTCAACGCTCTCGTGTGTTCATCTTTTCTTATCCTGTCCTTCCTCTCGAAAATGATCCAATGGTCGTGAAGACACTCGAAGCTACTCCACGATCAAGGATGATTGTGGAACCACAACTTGCGAGTGATTTAACTCGTCACTAAAAATAAAAAATTTGATGTTGTGTGTTGTTTGTTGAGTCAAGCATAATCGTCGATATTCGAAGATATAAGATCGGATGGTCCTGACTAATTGCGGGATTGGAACTAGCACAATATTTAATTCTCTTTTCGATTTCCACAATATATCATTGTCTTTGATATAGCTATTGCACATACAACGATCACAACTCAATCTGACTTAATCTGATTGTTTGTTGGATCAACCATAGTCATCGATATTCGAGTCTATGAGATCTGACGATTTAGACCAATTATGAGATTGGAACTAGCGAGTCGTTTAATTCTCCTTTTGATCTCCACAAACTATCCCTACCATTGATCTGGCTTGTAGATCCAATGGTCACGATCCTCCAACAGTCCTCAAGCCCATGGTCACTCATATGACCGATGTCCGTTATATGAGATGATCAACACCGTCAATTTCTTGATCGGATGAATGCTAAGGATTCTCACCTTTTCCTATGCATTGATCAACTCCTCAATATTTCCATCAATCCCAATGATACTTCTGCAATGTACTCTTCCTTCTGAGCTTTAATATTCATACTGTTCACTCCTATACTGTGTTTTCACTTATGAGATTTGCTCTCTACATTTTCTTTTGTATTGTGTTTTCCCTTCTGATCTTTTATCTTTGCATATTGTTCTCTCCTCCTCTCGAGCTTACACTTTCGATCTCTGCATAATTTTTGACATTCTCTGGTGATTGATATACTATTGACATAAATGAAAATTAATCATAACAACAATTCATCACATCATAATGACATCGACTTTTGACATCAATGACAATATGTCCAACATCCCCTACTCTTGGTTACACTAGAATTGCTCCAAGTGCTATGGCTGATGCATCTACGTGCACATGAAATATATTTTCCCAATATGGAAATACTGATATATGTGTTGTCACCATATTTTCCTTTAAAGTGTCCAGTCATTGCTGACAGTTCTCATTCCATTGAAATCTGGCATCCTCTAGAGCTATTTTGATCTGATGGTATCCCGAGAATCCATCTATGAATGAATATGCTTCCTGGCCTCCCACATTTTCTAAGACCTCATATATAAAATGGGTAGGGAAAGGGTTGTGACAGAAATCATCATCGAGTTTCCTAAAATATACAAAAATCTATATTCCCCCTTTTCTTATTTTCTTGGACTACCATGGGCCTAATCCATTCATATTCCTCTACTAGTTATATAATTCCAGCTTCCAAAATTCGACCAATTTTTGATTTCACTTTCTTCTTATATACCAGATTTAGTCTATAAGGTCTCTGTCTGACAGGTCTAGCCTCAGTTTTTAGGAGTATCTTCATATCGCCTATCTCCCCTTCTATGCCTTTCATCTCTATAAAGGTTGTTGGAAATAGGTCATTGTATTCGCATAATAAATCTATTATTCTTTCTAATGTTTACTCATCCCAATAATCTCCAATACTTGCAATTTTAGGATTGTCATCCATCCCATTGTTTACCTTCTTAGCTTTGATTGGTGAAACAAGTACTTATGACTCCATAGATGGACCTTCCACCTCGCTCTCTCCCTCAATATCTGTTATCTGAATGTTGCATTTGTTGATGCTTAAAAGCACAATGATGAATACTATGCTTGCAAATGATTTCCAAGCTTTATTATTTAATTATATTAATAATATACTAGTGGGTGGGACCCCTTGTTTAACTTATGGCACTATGGTGGATAAACAATGCTTATATTTTGTTTTCCTATGTGATGGTAGCAACACAATTTTCTACAACTCATTTGTTTCAGATCATGGTTAAAATGTTTATGGTGATATGTGGTGGTTGGGTGATTAAAACATGGAGCTAAATAGTTTTAATGATCTCTCATGAAATATGTTTATGTTTCCTTTTGGATGAAAGAATTATACTCCGATTTTTATGTTGATATTGTGTATTGTTTATGGAAAATGTTTGGGTGGTCTTGACCCTTGATACTATGATTATGCACATTGTATGAGTTGCATTTTATGTTGTGTTCCTAGAAAGTTGTAATTTGAATAAATTTGATATTGGAAAGGGGGTGGCGCACTTTGGACTATCACACACTTTGCAAAAGTAATATGGAAAGTTTGATATTTGGTTGTATAATGATTTTGAATATAGTGCTATGGTGAGTTGGCTAGTGGGATTGGATCGTACTAAGAATTGAATGATGATTTGAAGGAAGAAGCAACGTGCAATAAATGCACGTCACTCAAACTCCCCTCGAGCCCGTCACCCTAGTCATTCTTGATTTTTTGGCTTTGGTAGTTGTTGTTGGTCCACCTTGCCCGATCACGGAGGAAGTATACAATCTTGGGTTTTCTCCTTGCACAATATTTTATAGGTACGAGGTTTTCTTACCTTTCCATCCCTAAGAATTGCTCTG
This sequence comes from Picea engelmannii, assembly GCA_009831015.1. NCBI lineage: Eukaryota > Viridiplantae > Streptophyta > Pinopsida > Pinales > Pinaceae > Picea > Picea engelmannii. Next base: position 36,937 of record ML846359.1, read on the forward strand.
CCCTTAAATCAAATGTTGGCTCTGGTTCTTCATGGCCTGTGTGATTCTCAAGCTGTTATGATGTTTTTGGAACTATGTGTTTAAGGTTCCATCCTTAGTTTCTTGTGGTGGTCGTTCTGAGACTGTTGGAATTAAAGATTGGTCACGGGTCCTTCTTGTGTGTAATTATTTGCAGGGAAATGTTGAGTAACAATTGTGGTTTAGCCTACATTTCCATGTCTCTGTATTCGGGTTTGGCTTCTCTGTTGAAATGGTTTATCCCAATCTATCTAACCTCTAGGATTTGCGAAAATCTCACCTATAAATTGATATTAATGGTCTCTATGGCTAGTATACCCGAGCCATATTTCTACCCTGTGGATGTTTATGTATCCCATACCTTGTCCTAGAAAAACCCTCATTTGTTAGCCTATCTTCTTATGACCTCACTGTCACTATTGCGTGGTGAACATTATACAGTTGTCTTGAAAATTGCTTACCCATATTTCAATGAGAGCACTATTCATATCGTTTTGGTTGGGAACATGTTTTTATTTGGTCGTTCACTATGATGTGTTGAAAGAAGTGTTGGGTTCACTTGTTTTCTAGAAATTGCAGTCTATTATGAATCTCATGAAGTATATAACCACATTGAGAATTCTTGTTATACTATGAAAAACATTCTATGGATTAAACTTCTCGAGCTATGCAACTGCCAAACCCTCTAGCTAAACCACCTTTATATATCTACCCTTACTGTGATGGACATTTCTTGAACCCTACACATTTCAGTGGAAACGTTGTTTACTCTAGTTTTGAGTTGATGAGAGCAATGTTCTTGCTCGATTACTTGGGCACAATTTGAGTTGGTCCCTTTCTTGGAAATTGTGGAAATAAGTCTATACTTACCTATTCATTCGAAGTTACAGTCATTTGAAGCCTGTGTTCCAAATAATGAATGTTTTTTTTTCTTGGTTCAATTATTATGTTAATTATTTAAAGAAAAAAAAGGGGCACTTGTGTTTGAAATGTTTGAGGCTCGAATAGAGTGATATTGTCCAGATTAAATTTCATTGAAAAATGATTAAATAAATGATGGATATGAGTTGTTTGGAAACAATGTGTGTGACCCTATTAGATTTAAAGGATTATTATTGGATTTGATGTTATGAATCATGGCTCAAAGGATACTGTTGTATTCTTATAGCGATTATGATGTTGTTTGTCATGATTGTCATATAATGATAATGTGGTTATAATGGTTACTGTGATTAAATAATTTTGGGAATATCAAATAGATTATTGTGTAAGATAATTCAAAGGAAAACAAGCAAATTGTTAAAGAAGGCATTTGATGAATTATTGTTTTGGAAAAATAATACTTGTTAAACTTCGAAATTCTAGACATAGATAAATTTTGATTGCATCTAAGGTAACATGTTTTGATTTGTTTCACTTAACTAATATCCATATTGATATCGTATCATTCTAACATTTTTTGCTAATTATATTCCCTCCACGATCTTGATTTCACTTATCACATCCTTGTTCTGTGATATAAATTTAAAATGAACAATCTGTGTGGAAGAAAAGGAAAAATAAATAGTAAGGTTTGGTGATTGATATTTTTGGTATTTTTATACACAATTAAATTGTTTGGTTAATTGTTGAACAATATTGGTATATTCATTCCCCATCATTCTATCTTTTTTCTCTAATTACATTCCCTCCATAATTCCCATTAACCCTATCATTCCCTTTTCACATGGCAATTAATGAATGGTGTGTTATGGATGGATTTGCATTTATCTTGTGTCAATTTTTGAGCCAAATTTTGATTCATGCAAGTAGAGTGTCACGTATGGTTTATTAAGAGATTCATTACTGACAAATTGTTTCTACAGGATGATATTTTTCAGTAGAGGCAACAATGGTCGAAATAACATAGGCAGGGGAAATTGGAATTGAGGCCATAGGAGGCCTAGATTTTATATCCATTTTGACGTTGACCCATAAGAATTGAACGTGTTGTTCCAATATGGGTTCTTTAATTGGGTTGGCCATGGGATAATGCACCCTCGACCAAAAATACCCCCTTTCTAGCCTCCTCAGAATATCCCCGACATTCTCGTTCCTCCACATGTGTCTTTGTAGCCTGAAGTCCCCACAAATGATGGTTGGAAAGAGATCATCAACCAACCTATCTCTCACCATCATGGTTGGCCCAATATTTCATTTCCTTTACCACCACCTATTAATCCCAATGTTCAAATTTTCCATGTTGTTTCACTAGTTCAGTTTTCACACGCCAGTAAGAGATTGAAAACTGATATTCCCCAACCTGTGGAAGACAAGGGAAAATAAGTTGCCTCCCCTTCTTCTCCCTCCATTGATTCTCGAAATATGTGTCTTCCCTCGTTCATTTAAAGGATGAATGCTCCCATTTGATTAGCGAGATACATCCCCAAGGGTCCAATCAACCACGAGCTATCTCAGAAAAGTCTAAGGGAAACAACAGTGAAAAGGGAAAATTGCCTCACAAAGTGGAAAATATGGTTTTTAAATTATGTTTTATATGATTTCAGTTGATGAGGAAAATTCTTAATGGCTTTTATCATTTTTGGACAACAAGCTCTTTTTTTGATATTTTGTGTATAATGTGGATATATGTATTCCTTTTTGGATATGATATGAATTATTTCTTATATTTAATATCTACTTTAAAAGATATTCAAGGGAGTTACAAGGGTGGAATATGGTCAAAATCATTATATTTTGTGTGTTATATTTCATGATTTAAAAGGAAGAAATGACGGGAGTCACAAGGGGTCCCACCTACCTAGTTATTATTAATTAAGACCCTTAACTATATTATTATTATTTATTTCTCCTACACTAATTAGTTAAGTTAAATCAAATTAACTAAAGAAAATAGTTCAACTACTTCAACTTATATGGAATGAATAAAAGTTGAATGAGAAGAAGAGATAAGGGAGAATAGAAGGAGAAAACAAGACTAAGGTTTTATCTTTAGTTACATGAGATAGTTTCAGTTTTCATTCATTTCTGAGTTTATTCAAAGCCTAATTCTCTTATTCACAATAGGGTCTTATTGTAGACAACAAGGTTCAAGACTGAACCACACTTTTCAGACGCTTGTTTTAGAGGTGTTGATCCATCCTTGATAGTCTGCGTATTCTTGTTTGTTTGTGAATTAAGTTTCATGGTTGATAAATGATATCTTGCAGAGTCAAAATGGAAGCAGTTGGTGGCAAGCTAATACAGATTATTAATTTCAGTTTTACTTTACTATCAGAGTCTTTTTGTATGGTGTTCATTGAGGATATCTAAATAATACTTTGGTCCATGCCCTCGCAAGGGTTTTGTAAAGAGATAAACAATTTTCGTATCTCAGAATGAAATAAAATCAGATTTTCTATTCTGTCTCATATATGTGTATTCATGACTTGGTTACTTTTTGCTTTTGATCTCCATGTTTACTTTATTGTAAAATATGTGTATATTCCAGAAAGTTTTTTAAAATTTATTTTTGCAACATATTTAAATTATAATCAGCCTTAGTCCTTGTAATTAATACTTTTGGATTGAGAGAATTGTTTTAGGCTATAAACCCAGGGTGACATTCCCAACTATCTTTTCCTAGCTAGACAAGATATGAAAATGAGTGAGTAAGGTAATTCATACCTTTTCCTCAACAACGTAGATCATCTTCATCTGGTGCTTCCTCTTCGACATGATAACATGAGATTAATGTAGAAATTTTGATACAAATTAATGTATTCCTGCGATTCTCCTGATCTAACAATTTCCTCCACTTGTTAAATACATAATCTCTTCTACTATTATTATTGCGGAAGCAATTTAAACCATGATCACAACCACAATGCACAAAGTGAAATATCAATAACAGACAACATAGAAGTTTTAACGGGAAAGCGCAAAGCTAAAAACCCACTATCATATATTATGTATAACATGAATCATGAAACAATCTCATACAAAACTCTAATCCAAGAGCTCTCAGTACAATACAATCGTCTCACACTGTCATACACAAATCAACAAATACCTATGCCAATTTTCATGTATAGACAACCTGCCTCCTCTACACAATCTCTGCAATCCGAATTCTCACAATGAATTGAATGAATACAATTGCCTCGTTTGTACATGCTCATAATCATATTCACTGCATGTGTGAACAAATCACAACTGATAGCCAAAATTCAAACTGTCCCTTTCACCTGTTATCTCAACTGGATCTCCATTGGAACTGACATGCATTTAGTTAACCGTGGAAAATCTTTAGTTGCATGTGAGTTCACTGATTAACTGAACTCTCACTAGTGCATGCTTAGTTACAACTAGTACAACTGATATTAACTCACTTAACTACACTTATAATTCTGTTACAATTCCAAATCACTTAGTTATGAATGAGATAATAGATTAATATTTATTGTCTAATTTAATTAAGGGAAAAGTAAATTAGACACATGTTTCTTGTTGACTTTTCAACACTCCCTCTCAACAAGAAAGGGATTATCCTTCACCCCAATCCTGTCTCTATGATATTTGAATTTGCTCTTGGTGAGCGCCTTCGTCAGAATGTCAGCATCCTGATCTTCCGTAGGAATGTATTGAAGCAACATGATCTTCCGCTGCACACAATATCTGAGATGATGATACTAGATATCTATATGCTTAGATCTGTCATGAAATATAGGATTAATCGAGAGTTTAATGCAACTCTGATTATCACAATAAATCACTGTCAGATCTAAGTGAGAACCAAACAAACCAACTAAGATCTTCCTCATCCAGATAGCCTCACATGCAGCTTGGCTCGCTGCCATGTATTTCGCTTCCGCTGAAGTAAGTGCCACAGATCTCTATTTCCTACTGTACCAAGAAACAACTGTAGATCCGATACTAAAGATCCCTCCTGATGTGCTCTTTCTGTCTGTTGGACTGCCTTCCCAATCTGCATCTGTGAAGCCATGCAAATTCACCTCATCCATCTATCTATACCATAATCCATACTCAGATGTGCCCTTTAGATATCTTAGGACATGCTTTCCTTCCTTCCAAAAGAGTTTGGTAGGCTTAACCATCGCTTGACTTAGCTGGTTAACCGCATAGCAAATGTCTGGCCTCGTATTCACTAAATACATTAGCGAACCTACTAATTGTTGATAGACAATAGCATCCACTACCTTTCCGGAAGTAGCATCCTCTTTCCTCCAGTTTCCTAGAAGAGGAGTATCCATGGGTTTGTAGCCCTCCATGTGAAACTTTCCTAGTATCTCTCTTGCATACTTTCCTTGAGACACAAAAATTTCACCATCTCGCTGCCATATTTCCAAACCAAGGAAATAATGAAGAAGGCCCAAATCCTTCATCTCAAACTCCTTTGCAAGGTCCTTCTTACATGAGTTTATCAACTGGTCATCACCAGTAAGTATTAAATCATCAACATAAAGAACAATGATTAATAGCTTACACTCCACCACAATTTGGTATAGGTTTGCATCTGCTTCACTTTTGGTGAAGCCCAATCTGATGAAATAGCTGTCTATCCGAGTGTACCAAGCATGAGGTGCTTGCTTCAACCCATACAGTGCTCTCTTGAGTCTACACACATGCGACTCTCTATCAAAGGTCTCAAAACCTTCTAGCTGCTCAATGTACACTTCTTCCTTAATGATCCCATTGAGGAACACAGTTTTTACATCCATCTGATGAATGTGCTAGCCCATCTGTGCTGAGAGTGAAAGGATGGATCTTATGGAAGAGTACCTTGTGACAGGTGAAAAGGTCTCACCATAATCTATCCCCTCGATCTGTGATAATCCTCGGGCCACAAAACTGGCCTTGTGTTTCTCCACACTCCCATCAGCGGCTTGCTTTACCTTGTAGATCCATCTCGAACCTACCACTGATTTATCAATCGGTCTTGGGACAATTTCCCATACACTGTTTTTGACAATGGAGTAATACTCCTCTACCATAGCATCAACCCAAGTGGGGTCTTGCACTTCTTCCTGAAAGGAAGATTGTTCAGTCACAATACATTTTCTCATGAGAGCTATGTATCCAGCAAATCGATCAGGAGACTGTCTCTGTCTGCGTTGTGAAATAGGGGCTCCTATATTCTATGCAGCATCTAGTCTCAATCTATCATCTTTCGTGGTGGCATTTCTGCCATTTCTGATGGATGGCTCTGCTTGAGTGGTTTCCTCCACTCCATGAACCTCTTCATTTGGTTGATCCACATCTTGAGACTCATCCTTGGGAACCAATAGTTCCTCTTCTGCATGCAAGTCTAGCTCCCTCTCAAGTGAAAACTGCATGGCTTTCCCCTCATCGAATTTTATATCCCGTCGCATAACAATCATCTTACTATTTGGAAAATACACATGATAATTATGGGGTGTTTCTATTTACCCCACAAATATCCCAACTTTAGAAGTCGGTTCCAGCTTCTTCCTGGCATCCTTATTTACATGCACATAAAAAGATGAACCAAAAATTTTTAAATGCGAAACATCAGGTTTCTTACCAGTAAAAGCTTCTTCAGCTGTACTCATGCCAAGTACTCTATGAGGACAATGGTTCCGCACATAAACCACAGTATTGCATGTTTCTTCCCACAAATGCATAGGTAGGCCCTGATCATGCAACATTGCTCGTGTTTCACCCATGATCGTTCTATTCTTTCTCTTCGCGACCCCATTTTGCTATGGGTTATGAGGTGCTATGAGTTCTATTCGAATTCCTTCTCTACTGCAAAAGTCTTTGAATTCGTTAGAGATGTATTCTCCACCATTTTCACTCCTTAGATCCTTCACTTGCTTCCCCGAATCTTTCTCCACCAATGCTTTAAACTCACAGAACTTTGAGAATGTTTGATCCTTCTTCTGCATGAAGAATATCCAGCATTTACGAGAAAAGTCATCAACAAAAATAACATAATACCTGTTTTTTTTTGTTGAAGCAACTAATAATGGTCCACACACGTCCGTGTGAACTCTCTCCAGGATTACCGAAGCACAATTCTCCTTTTCATGAAAGGTGGAATTTACATACTTCCCCAGGGTGCACCCCTTGCACTGATCTGACTGAGAAAGTGTTCCCCTTGGAAGTCTAGTAGATATTTGCTGCATGATCTTCACAGCTCCATGATGAAGATGGCCTAATCTCTTGTGCCATAATTCACCCTCATCCTGGCTCACCACTGTTTTTGCCTTACCTATCATGGCACCACAGCCATCTATCTGCAAAATATAGAGATTCTTAACTCAAATCCCTATCTTCTTTACTTGAACTGTTGCTTTATGTCGCAGGTAGGCTATACCACTGCTAAAAACAACATCATAGCCTCTATCCTCCAACATTGCGACTGAGACCAAGTTTTTCTTCAGACTTGGAACATGCATAAAATTTTTCAATTGAAATGGTTTACATGACTCCCTCTGAAAGGTAATGGTACCAATACCAGTTGCACTGTATTTTACATCATCTCCCATCTCTATATGCATTATGAGATCTTTCTCCTCCAATTTAATGCAAGACTCTTTATCTCCCGTCATGTCGAATGAAGCACCACTATCCAAATACCACACTGATCCTGATGCACTTGAAGCCATGCATGCGATCAAAGAAAAGTCAAGCTCAAATTGTGAGACAAGAGCCTCACCAGTTGCAACTCCAACAACCATCTTTTTCTTCTTCTTCTGCGGACAATTAGTAGCGAGATGCCCAGATTTGTGACAGTGAAAACACTTCACTTTGGACAAATCCATCTTCTTGACTTTAGACTTGGAATTTGATTGGAATTTCTTACCTTTCCCTTTCCTTTCCTTGGCAGTCAAAGCACAATCCTCTTCATCATCACGCTTTGATGAAGATCCATCTCTGGTATTCCACCTAAACTCCTCTTGCACTAGATCTGACCATAGTCGTTCCCAATCCGGTAACTTTTCCCTTCCATTGACAGAGTCTTGATAACTGTGCCAACTCTTAGGAAGCCCTAGGAGTGCCAAGCTCGCCAAATCATCAGTAGCGACTGTTATTCCCACACTTCCAATCTCATCTCGACATTGGACAAACTTCGTGAGATATTTTGGAATGGTGTCACCTTTCTCCATCTTAATCTTCCTGAGTTTATCTTTGAGCACCAATTTCCTATGGTCGCTACTGTTTTGGAACAGATCTGTTAAAACCTTCCACATTGCATATGGTTTGGTTTTCCCATGGAGACTTGAGACAATGTGGTCTCGTACTCCCTCCAACAAAATCCTCCTCGCCTTTGCCACTTTCTTTTTCCATGCATCAATATTTGCAGTATCTGTCGCAACCAGCTTAGGAACATCTGCGTCAATGTAACCCTTCAAGCCATTATCTTCGAGCACTGCCTCCATCCTGTTCTTCCAAGAAATGTAGTTAGAGCTACCCTTGAGTGCATACTCCAACCTCAAACCATTGAAAGACATTTCGATCTTGAATAAATTATCGCACCAAGAAAATCTTGCAACTTTGAATGTTATCCAACCCAAAACTCAACCCCTTCACTTTCCTCTTGCCCTGGGAGGTTTGCACCCCACCTGAGAGCAAACTGAGGGAAGTTCGCACCTTGCCTGTGTATAGCCTGCGAACTTGCCTGTCAAGTTCTCACCCTGTTAGTGTATTTACCTGCGAGAATGCTCAAGAAGTTTGCACTCTGCTCCACTGTTAGGGTGAGGGAAGTTTGCACCCTGCTAGTGTATTTGCCTGTGAGAATGTCGATGAAGTTCGCACCCTGCCTTTGTCTAGGGTGCGATAATTTCTGTTCTTGAAAACACCAAAAGTTTTCAGTACTAGAATTCGCACCCGGCTAGAGGCAGGACTTGCGAGAATGAAATTATGTTCGCACCTCACTTCCGTGACTCCGTGGCCTCCGTGGCTCTGATACCATGTATAAATTTCGATACAAATTAATGTATTCCTGCGATTCTCCTAATCTAACAATTTCCGCCACTTGTTAAATACATAATCTCTTCTACTATTATTATTGCGGAAGCAATTTAAACCATGATCACAACCACAATGCACAAAGTGAAATATCAATAACACACAACACAGAAGTTTTACCGGGAAAGCGTAAAGCTAAAAACCCACTATCATATATTATGTATAGCATGAATCATGAAACAATCTCATACAAAACTCTAATCCAAGAACTCTCAGTACAATACAATTGTCTCACACTGTCATACACAAATTAGCAAATACCTATGCCAATTTCCATGTATAGACAACTTGCCTCCTCTGCACAATCTCTGCAATCCGAATTCTCACAATGAATCGAATGAATACAATTGCCTCGTTCGTACATGCTCATAAGCATATTCACTGCATGTATGAACAAATCACAACTGATAGACAAACTGTCCCTTTCACCTGTTATCTCAACTGGATCTCCATTGGAATTGACATGCATGTAGTTAACTGTGGCGAATCTTCAGTTGCATGTGAGTTCACTGATTAACTGAACTCTCACTAGTGCATGTTTAGTTACAACTAGTACAACTGATATTAACTCACTTAACTACACTTATAATTCTGTTACAATTCCAAATCAATCAGTTATGAATGAGATAATAGATTAATATTTATTGTCTAATTTAATTAAGGGAAAAGTAAATTAGACACATGTTTCTTGTTGACTTTTCAACAATTAACTCTTTAACTATCTTTCTATTCTACTATTAATATTTTGTTATGATTTCAACCTTTGGTTCATAAAAAAATATCACTCCCCATATCATCTTCAACGCTAAATCAATGTTGGGGTTCTCATGTTCAAATGATAAAGTTACTACAAAATTTTATTGTAATCCAGTCCATTGTGTGGTGCCTCTGCGCATCTCCTAGTCTATGTTCCAGTTCCATAGGATCCCTTCCAATGTATGGATAAAGTGATGAGGCCATTCCTCCGGTGGTGTCATCCTCCACTATGTCTTGAACTTCTCCAAGTGTTCCATTGGTGTTCCTTTCACATCATACTTCTTCTTTGTATTACTCTCATATTCGGTGCCAAATCTAATGCGCAGTAGTCATTTACACTGATACTAGTTCCATAGATGATTTTAAGGAATAAATTTCTCCAATGGGCTAATTTTCCATGTTTTTTCCCAAAACACTATTCGCCAATTTCCAATTTTTCTAAAAATGATTCACCCAAATTCCATAGAATAAAATCACATTACCTTAAAATTCGCAATTTTTTTATAGAAACTATATATATTCCTTATAAATTTGAATATTTTTACAAAACTATCGCCAAACATTTTACATTTTGCATATTAAGGACTAGTAGGATTAGCCCATGTTTCTACATTTTAATACAAATTTTCATCCTTAAAATCACCCCTGATGAGTTTTGAATTGTTTCTTTGTGTTCTCCCCACCATCTTGCAGGTGTTTCCTTGAGTGAAATATCTAGGGTTAAGAGCCTCTAATTTTCTAACACTTCTTCTTCATATTTTGTCAAGAATTCCTCTAAGTCATTTAGCCCGTGAATACTAGGAGGTTCCCTTATCTTTGTACCAACCCATATTAATGTGCGGTCTATTATTGTGCACCTCCTTGTGGAAACTTCATGTAATCATTGTTGCCAATTCTCCAAAACAGTGTCTGAGTCGGAAGCACATGATGTAATTATTCTCCAGTTGAGTACCCCATTTGCAGTTAGGTTAACATAATCCTCTTCTAACATGGTGGTTCTGTACAACTAGTTTATTTCATTTAGAGATCCAAACAATTATCCTCTATAAACCTTTGTCCTTTGAAGGATCCAATGGTGAAATGACTCTATATTCACCTGATTAAAAAGTCATTTTTCTTGTCTTCAGGTTGATTATAGCCTGGTTATAAAACTCCCAATCCAATCCAAATAATGTTGGGTAAGGTGTTGTGCCATCTACTATCTCTCTCACTTCAAAATATACCATAGTGCACACTCCATCCAAATATACTATCACACCTTTAAGCCTTACAATTGGTGACACTCTGTGTTGATTTTCTATTTTCAAATGGACAGGTGAATAGCCTAATTTAGGTTCTCCCATACACTGCCATGTATTCTTGGGTAAGACATTTACTTCAGAGCATGAATCTAGTATAATATCTCCCATGTTGAAATCCCAAATGTTAACATTCATTCTAAATTCTCTACTTGTCCTTCTTCTTATATGGAGATGATTGACTGTTTTTTGCTCTAACTTCCCTTCTACCTCTATGTTGTATCTTTATAGAATATTTTGTAAAACTGTAACAACTCATGGATCATTGAATAAATTAACATAGGATTGTAGAAAAGTCTTTATAGTACTTTCTCTAAAGGTTGTCCTTTACTGGTACAGTCCATTGAGGATGGCATCTCATACATTGGTGGGTTCTGAGTTTGTTGTGTGACTGATGTAGTAGCATCATTTTCTTGAGAAACTCTTGTTTGGCCTCTTTAAATGTTTCCTTTTCTTTCCATGCATCAAACAACTTTTGTGGCTTAGTATTCTTCTTAACCCATTGGTGTTGAGATGGATCATTTTTGTTTCATCAGATCCTGTATTAGCTCCTCCTCAAGTGAATATATTGAAGTTTCTCCCATCATCTCTAGCTTCTGCAAAAATCCATTGGACATTCTAGTTGTTCTGGTTCCCTTTTTTTGGATCTTTCCCAAGAGTGTTTGGAAGTCTTCTATGTCATGGTCTATTGCACGACCTACATACATGTCACCAAAGGAAGTGGACAATCCATTGTATAATGTCCTAGTTGTTAGAAGTTATGGCATACTACTGGTCCTATGCCTCATCTAAATAGTCCTCTGCCTCATCCTCCACCTCTGTATCCACATCGATCTCCTCGTGGTGCGTTGTATTGGGGTACCTGGTTATACTAAACAGGGTTATATTGTGGTTGCACATTATTGTACTATGGTTGTGAATTGTTGTACTACAGATGTGCATTATTGTATGGTGGTGGTACCTGGATGAACTGAGGTGCAGCTTGTCTTGTCATAATTTATTCTTGCACCCTATAATTTTATGAAGTTATTTCTCTAATTAGCTCCATCATTCTACAACCCTTATCATCACGACCCATTGATTTGCAAAAAATGAAATATAAGCTTTATGGTATTGTCTTATACTTCCACATCATTGGAAAATGATATGGATCATTCCCATGCGTCTTACAAATATTGCACCATGGTCCACCTATTGGAAATGGGGTTGGAACCTCTGTTTCCATATATTGCACAAAAGTTGAACATTTATTCTTATGGTGTCCTTCTGTCCTGCATATCGTACACCAAACAAATTCTCTTTTCTCTTTTCCCTTATTATGGTTAAGTTGAAATGTTAGATTATTCAAATCCTCCTTTAGCTCCTCTATTGTTGGATCTCTCTAGTGATATTGGTTCTCTTATAGTTGTAAGGATGCCTGTAGATCCTCTACCTGAGTTTGGAAATTCTGTTGTCTTAACATGTATTTCAATTTTGGTAACAATGATTTCACAAATAAGTTTCTATGTTGCATATTAGTAATTGCATATTTCAACTTAGATTTTAGACATTTGAACCTCTAATCAATATCACAAACAGACTCACTCGGTTTCTGCTTGATTTTGATCATTTCATTCATGTACTAGTCTTCTGAGCTTCGCTTCTAATTTTTTTTTACCAACAGTTATTTCACATCTATGATAGTCTTTGGTACTCCTTGTGGGTTGTTTACATTCAGGATCATGTACTAGTCCAACGTGCGATATCTTAGTGTGATAGCTAGCTATGCAATATTTGTATCCTCAATTGTGATCTTGTTTTCTTCCCATTTCTTCTCACAAATGAATAAGTGTTTTTCAGGTTCCTCTAATTCCTCTCCCCAAAATTCTGGTAATCTAATCATGGCATCATGTTCTGCAATTTTGAATTGTGTTGAACTACTACCTCTGCGTGGTGTAGAAAATTGAATGTTACTTCCTGAACTTACTCCCCCATTAAATTTTCCTTGATTTAATCCCTTTCATGTTGTTCTTCTTCCACTAAAATTCGGTTGTCCAAATGCTGATGTTTTTTCTAGTGTATTAGTCGCACATGGGGTTGTAGGTTCCACACTAACGGTGATATGGATTGGAGTTATGCCTCCTATTCTTGACCCTGGAACTCATTTTTTCCTTTCATATGTTGCATGCAGTATTTCCTCAATCTTCTCCATAGCCTGAAGATCCTCTACCTATTCTGCATTGCTCGACAAACCCTCTCTATTGACTATGGCTCTCTTCTTGTTATTCATTTTATATTTGTAGGGTATTCCGGTGAGAATCTTTCTAGATTTTTCCATTATCTTCTTTATTTAGTCCTCTTCTATCATGATTGGGTCCATGGACTCCTTATTCTTTCCCTTATCCATCACCCTATCCATTTCTCAACCTCCTATAATTGCTTCCCCCCTTCCCCCATGCATGCAAGGAAGTTTAGTTGTCTGATTCCATAGTGATCACACCGTTGTCATACAATAAAATCTTGATTGAAGTATACAATGATCTAATGTACATACCTTTGGGTCCTTTTAGAAAATCCTTCTTTGTTGTAGTTTAAGACTTCATGGTATCTACTACAAATTTAGTGATAAACCCTACAACGATACTGTCTAACCAGAAATCTATTGCACATGTGAATTTTTTATTAACTTGTTGTAACTACACGATCTCCACGGGATTCCTCTCTAGATGTGTGATTCAATTTGTAGGGTGGTTTTCCTTTAACGTCAATACCCACTCCTATAAAAAATGCGGGAAATCACAAAAAAATACCTCATGCAAGTTGCTAAACATGTATTTGTCAAGATATTTGTGAGGTGTTAACTTAGGGTTTCTATTGTCCTATTGTGAAAACTCAATTTACTTTATTTTCAACCATCTTTCAATCTCCACCTTCGTTGGATTTTGTGGCTTGAACATTCCCTTCTGTACTTTAATTCTTTGTGTGTTTCTTCCACAGATCCCATCCACTCAATCCTTTGCAGTTTCAACTAGAAATAGAACCATTTGGTTGTTAACTTCTTCATCAGCTAACCGAAGTTCTAATCTCAAATAGGTTTCCAACAAAACCCACAAAAGTATCATCCCTCCTGGTAAACCAGAAGGAAACATCACACATTGGGTGCACAACGTAGTCTCGCCGAGATAGATTTTATGGGGGATTGCAATAATCAGGTGTTTGCAGTCTAATAATGAGTGGGGATTGTGATTGGGCTATTTATTCCTTATGCATTATCCTTGTTAATTATTCCTTTACTTCTATGATGTATTCATCTTTAAACCTATGTATGCATGTTGATATACTTTAACCATTCATTCTTAATCTAATGATCAACTAAAAAGTAAAACCTTCATTAAAAATCACATAGAACACAAGGTTTACCATGGCTCACCCCCTTCTGGGGATATGCCCACAAATATATATCTTCTTGGATCTTTTATTTATTATGCTGCAAAATCTTGCATTGCGCGCATTACATCTTAAGTAATAAAATCAAAATGAGGGTCAGAACCCTCTGTGAGGCTGACTATATGACACCAGGATCCTTAGCACGTGATCCAACCCTCAAACACTAACTTATTCAACTCTTTTACAAGACTTATTACAATCAATAGTTTTCCAACCAATTAACTCTTAATATTTAACTGACATCTTTTCCTCAATACAAGCTCTCTCTTCTTCTCCTCCTTGACCTAGCTCTCCTAGGTCCTTATTTATACTACTTTATAGGATTCTAGCCTCTACAATATTTGTCAAAAACCCTAACCCTGTCACGGTTAGGCTTGTCTTCCTATGCGCCACATTGCTTTTCCTTGTTTTTTCTGCATGCTGATTTCTTTCCACTTGTTGCACGCAGTCCAAAATTAGGTATTTATTTCCAAAAATAGGTATTTCCACAAAATAGATCTTTCTCCAAAATTAATCCTACTCCCAAAATAGAATTCCTTCTCAAAATAGGCCTATGCCCAACAACTAACTTGTTAGACCAACAAGATAATACAGAAAATGGTTAGTTGATTAGTGGATCAACTATAAAAAAATAAGAAAATGAATAAAAATAAAATACAACTAAACTAAGCATGCATGGAACTCAAATGAAAACTTGAAAATGAGACAATGAATAACTACCAATGGAAAGTGGTCTTTGAATTGATAACACCTAAGCGAAATGTAGGGACTTATGAGTCCCCTCTTCCTCCTTGGGAGGGCCCTTAAAGTCCCCAAAATAAAGTTCTTCCTCTTCTAACAATGGAGTAACAATGGTGAATAATTTCTTTTCTAAACTCCTCAACATGTGAGAAGGATAACCCTTGCATGAACACTATAATAGCTCTAGGGGAAATGAATATTCTCTAAGAAAAATCCAATAGCATAACAATACATCAAACTCTTACCTCATTTTCATTCCTTGAGATTGTATTTATAGGATGCATGCAATTAATTACATAAATATTTCATAGTGTGAATAGAGGCCCTTTTGGAGGTACCAAATATCCCTTCCACATCCGTAGGGATAGATTTCAGACCGATTTGGATGTATTGTCATGGTACACCTCAATTTCAAAGTGGGTGAGGTCCTGTTGTTTATTGTAGCTTCGGGAGGTATTCCCACAAGAGGAGAAGGTGTTAGGCATTGGGGAATATTAGTTGGCAGCACATTATCTTTTAATTTCAGTGAAATTAGCCCCAGAATGAGGCTAAGGACTCATGAGCAAGTTGATGGGATTTATAGGCTTGTGATGAGGTGTCACACCCACAAACATGAATAAAATATTCTAATTAATTATTGAGTTTATAAGGGGTGCCTAAAATCACTCATTAGACTTGTTTATAAAGGAGAGAGGTCATTGTGTCATTTTCACATTGTGGAAGAATGGAGTTAACATAAGTGACTTTTCACTTGTGCTAGTTGGCTTGGTGTTTTAAACAAAGGGAAAATTTTCATGGTGGAAAATATGGTCTAGAGGAGAGGAAGTCACAGAGAGCGAGTCGTACAAAGGTGACCATATAATGGTTTTTTGTACTTGTACATGAGTTGTAGGAAGGTGAAGCATGTATGTACGTGGGTTGCAGGAAGGAAAATAGCATATGTACGTAGGTTACAGTGGGAACAGTCACATATACATGGGTTGTAGTGGAGAAAAGTGCATATGTATGTGGGTTGGCGGTAAGGTGAATATAATACACAATTTTCTAGGTAGGAGTAGGTTTTTACACGATGACAAGTGATGTCATAGGTCATACAAATGGTCTGTAGTGGATTTTTGGGTGGAATATATTTTTAGTAAATTGTTCAGTTTTGGTTTTTCTGATTTGTATGGTTATTGGAGGACAACGTTGTCCTCAAGTTTGGTGAAATTGTATTGGCTGAGAGGGTGGGTTTTGTCCTCATATTTGGTAATATTTGTATTGGCTGGGAGGGATGGTTTTTCCCTCATGATTTATGAATTTGATAAGGTTATAGAACATAAATATTGTGTCTCGTATGTGTTGATGATTCATCTATCATCTTTTGTGTTTCAACTTTCCACTGCATATAATTTTAGTCAATAATTTTCAATTTAAAATAATTCAGTGATAACAACTAGGGTTTTATTGTTAGATCACTAGGAATCAATTTTCAGATCTGAAAATTAGTCACATAGATTTGCATGTGAAAATTGACATGGTATCAAAGCTTGGGATTTGAAGATAAGGGGATCATATTTGAGACACATAGTCGCTACAGTTGGTTGCATATTTCTTGTTTTATTCTCAACAAGTCAAGATAGTGAACACATTGAAGCTTGAGGACATGTTGGAAGGAGAAAAAACAAAATGGGATTGGAATTCTAGCGTTCGTCTCTTGAACTTGGAGGAGAATGACCTCAAAGAGTATGTTGAGGATGTGGTCTTTAGCCCAGCTGATATAGTAGATTTGGAATTCCATATGAAGAGTGAAGTGAGGATAAGTGAGTGTTGCTAGAGTCTGTGAAGGATCACTTCATTCCTCATATTATTGAGAATACATTTACGAAAGAGATGTATGATGCTCTGGAAGGTATATACCAGAAAGGGAATACTAGCAACAAGTTTCATTTGAAGCACCATATTCAAGTTGTAAAGATGTATAGTAAGGAGACAATTGTGAACTATCTTATGAATATTTCATAGATACAATATCAACTTGTGTCCATCAATGATAAGGTGGAGGATGATAAGTTTGTGAATGTGGCATTGAGATTCCTTCCCAAGTCTTAGGAACCATTTTTGCAGGGGATATGTGCATGAGAGAAGTTACCATATTTTGACAGAATATGGATTGATTGTATCCAGGAGGAGACTCAGTTAGTGTCTCAGGATGATATGTATGGTATGGTGAATAATATGCATGATGATAACTAGGCCCTTGCATCATGCACTAGGAATGGTAGGAGAGGTTCTGCAAGAAGAATTGGTTCTCTTAGGAGAGGGACTTCTCCCAAGAGAGAAGCATCTCCAAAGCTGAGACGAAAGAGGGATATTAGTAAGATATTATGTTTTGAGTGTTGTGACTTTGGTTATTATGCTTCACAATGTCCACATTGGAGGGGAAGAGGAAGAAGGAAGTAGACATCAACAACAGAGGTTGATGAAGTTGTAGACAGGTTCCAGAGGGATATCTTGTTGGTATTCACTATTTCAAGCACAATATCCAGTAGGGGGACTTGGTTGGTGGATAGCAGAGCATATTTTCATAGGTGCATTAGAGTTATTTTATACGTTCATAGAGACTGCCTCATACTTGTGTTTGGAGCTTGGAACAAGAGCCAAGCATGTAGTACAAGGTGTTGGAATACTGAGAGGGGGGGGGGGNCTTTTGCCACTTTTATCCATAATATTTAAACATCAATATTATCAAAAATATATCATCAATGTATTATCTATTATTTCATTCAATATATCATGAGCATATAAACATAAGCAACATCACATCAAATACACGATACACCAGAATTTATGTGGAAACACAAATGTGAGAAAACCACATAATTCTTTCTTATATATCAAAGATTACAATCATTGGAACCACCAACTTCCCAATTCTCCAGCTGCAATTGGAAGGAGGCTATGACCCCCTATTTACATGCTCCAATCTGAAGGAAGCTACAACTACCTAAAATCTTTGGCTCTAGCCAGAAGGAGACTACAACCCCATGATTATCAGGCTCCAACCTAAAGGAATATCCAACTTCCTGTGTTGTCCAACACCAATCGGAATGAGGCTACAACCCCCTTTCCTTACCCCATTGTACCACCTGAAAATATAAGTATAGACCAATTTTCACTACCACAATGACCACCACTATCATTTTCACCGTCATTGCCACTGTCACTGTCAACCTGTCACATCAACTTGTCATTGAACAACCTGTACAACCTATGACTATCACTGATACTCAAACATATCCTCTCACATGGATCATATACCATGGACACCTCTCAACTAGATGTCCAACATCACCAACACATGCCTCGACCAAGAATTTACCAAACCATTAACCTGTACGACAAAACATGCATCAACCATGCACCAACACCTATACTATGTACCTCAACCATCAACCATGTACATCAATCATCAACTATATACCAACATATGCATCAATGTATAAACCAAAACTGCAAGCATGCATCGTAATCAACCAATATCATATACCAAGTATATGCCTCAAGTATATTCCAGTATCACAAAGATGTGCCTAGCTCTAACAATGAACCATAAAAACCATATACAATGTACCAAGTATATGTTTCAAGCATAACAATAAAAAATGAAACTCAACCATATGCAACCATAAGCCAAAAGGGGCCTCCAAGATATGCCTTAAGCATGTTCCATACCATCCATGAAACAAGTCTAATGAACTATCACATCAACCATGTATCAAACCCTGACTATTATGCAGCCTCAACTTGTACCAATATACTCAACAATACAACTCAACCAAACTGCGTCAAACATGTACCATATGACATGATTCACACATGCACCACAAGATATACCATAAAACATGTATTAAACAAATACCAAAACTCTCAACATGTGCATCAAGCATAAACCATAATCTCCAAAATATCACCAAGGAATGCCACCAATAACATTACCAATATATAACATTAACATGTACCATACCATCACCAAGATATAACCTTCAAAATATGCATATAGACATAAATTTAATCATGTATCATTCTTTTTGCATCATCATCAAGATTGTACCATATCATGCAACAACTGGACAATTCCAATTTGCAACTTTGAAGTGGCTACCAAAAATGCCACTTTTTGTAGCTACCAAAACCTACGGTTACAAAACCACCCACAACTACCACTTTCTGTAGCTATCAAAACATATGGCTATAGAACCACCCAAAGCTACCATAAATGCCACTTTCTATAGCTACTAAAACCTGCGGTTACAAAACCATCCACGACTAAAAAACTGTCAAATTACTGCTGCTACCAAAACCTGCAGCTATAGAACTATTGACTTTATTCATCTACCTCAACTATGTCAATGAGTACCTGCCAATAACGTTTCACAAGATAGATATTCAATGTGCTCAATAGGTTCTAATGGGAGTCTCTTGATATCTTATTTAAACTTCCCAAGTGTCTTCCTTTAGGGGCCATCTTGTAACTTTTTACCCATCTTCCTTCTTCTAGGGATAACTCACCTTCTTGTTGCAACTACTTTACCCATAATTAGTAAAATCACAATTTATTTTTGCAACTAATTTATTTTTAATTATTTTCTTGTTGCAAGAAATTTACCCATAATTAACTTCTAGTTGCAACCACTTTGAATAGAAAACTTCTTGATGACTTTCTAGGATCTTCTAGAATAATTGACTTCTTTGTTGACCTTCTAGGAACTTCTAGATGATCCTTTGAGGGTCCTCCAACTTCACAAAGCCATATCTCATCAACCATGAGGAACTACGTGGCATACCATATATCACCAGAAATGAAATGACACGTACTATCCATATATGATAGTCTTGCTTGCAAACATACTGACCTACATGTCTTTATTCCTCGATCAACTATGGGTTCCATGACCATACCTTCAGGGATACATATAGACTTCATCAAATTCACCCAACACATATAATCACATCAAGAACTCCATCAATGATAACTAACTATCCATCTATCTCAACCATATCTCTAGGGCTTCTAGAATTCTCCGAGGGTGGAAATCAATCTCCAAGGGTTTACATCGATGACAACCAAATGTCCAAACCAACTATCCAACACAAGGATTTGTTATTGTATCATTTTGATTTGAGTCAGGATAGGTGTTGAGGGTATCGAATGGGTTATGGGTTCCAGAAATTGAGAGGAGTGTTCTATCAGTCTCGGGGATTGAGAGAAACAGATACCACATATTTTTTCAAGAGGTACAGGTGTTTTTTGTGTCCAGATGATTTATCCTCAGATGAGCAATGATTCTTGGAGTTAGGGAGGACAACCTATATAGGATGAGGGACCAACCTATGCATATTGTGAACAAAACGAGTAGAGATATAGATGAGGAGGAGCAGGTGGCTCTACCAGTGGTGAGGCATGTATCCTCTTAGGACTATTCATAGGAGATTAGACTTCATAGGAGGTCAACAGTTTCAGAGGGAGAAGATGGACCTAGAGATTATATAGACTTAGACAGAGTCAAGTTTTTGAGGGAGCATGTAGACTCAGAGGGATCCCAATATCAGTGGGAGTTAGTGGGATCATAGGGAGATTCATCCATTCAAAGTGAGTCCCCCCTCAAGTTTAGGTGGGAGAGAGGAATCTTCTAGGACTGAGAAATATGTTTTTATTGACGACCAAAAGAACAACATGGAATCCCTTCCTACAAATGGGTTGCAATGCCTTATTAATTATATGTATTTAATAATATTCTAAATAAGTGGGACCCCCTTATGTAAATAATGATGAAATACACTTCTCTAATTTGTTCTCATGACTACCTTGCAACAATGATTCTACAGTTTGAGAATAAACATAGAAATTCAATTCGATCTCCATGTGAAATGGATGGATGATGAGTGTGCTAGCAATTTGATTTGAAAAAAGAAAAAGAGGGAAAAATGTTTGTTTTAATAACAATATTGGTTTAGTCTTGCTACGCATATATTTTTTCATATTTTTATGGTGTATTTCACTTTTTGTATACTTGTATATGTTATGAAAAATTGATATGTTTTGTGCAATTATAATTCTTCACTAGCAAGGAATCTGGCACATGTTGTTCAGGTGCTAAATAATGGTTATAGGATGTCGATTAAATTTGGAAAATGGAAATGATATGTTTGGTGGCGAATTAGATACACATGGTTAAATATGTATTTTATGAAAATATTTTGGAAGTTTTGAGTGTGCTCCATACTTGGCTATGGTTGATGGAAATTAATGTGAAAAGAGGGGAAGCAACATGGATTTACCACATGTCATTATTATCCCACCTCGAAGTCACCACAATTACTTTGCTTGTGCTTTTTATGGTTTCTTTGGTTAGTGTTGCCTCTTTTTTTCTTGGCCTTTGAGAGAATAGTGGTGCTCTTATCACTATGGAATTTTCCTCACAGGTATGTTGACTCTTGTCCCTCCCTTAATGAATTGTATCTCTTATCTGACTAGAATCATTGTGTTGTCTCTTATCCCTCCATTCATGATCTGTATCTCTTCTCTGAATATAATCATTGTGTTGGCTCTTAGAGTTTGCATGCAAAGTTTTTTTTTCTTTCTGAATATTATAGTGGGTGTACGTGGGAATTATGGCTATGAAAATTACATTGGGTTTCTTCCTATTGGTATTAGTTTATGGTGAGTATAGTTGGCTTCACCCATTTCTTGTTATTATGTTTTGAAGGGTTTTCTCGGTGAATAAAAGGAACAATCGGGTTTTCTGTGATTATTGTGTAACCTCATACCCTCTACCCAAACCTTGGAATACTTGCAGCTCTTTTGAATTATCATTCCACTGTTTGTGAATATATGTGAGACTTGTGTATTTTCCTTGTGGCCATATTGGAAGTATTGTGGAAAGTTTTGTTGTGGAAAGAATGGTTTTTTTTTTCTTTGAAAACCCCTTATTAATATTTCTTCCTTATGTCTGCCCAAACCCCACTTTTCTATCTTACATATGGACTGCTAGTAAACTCAAACTCGGGTTTTGATACTTGTTATGGTGTTGACCCGATAGTGGAAAATATTGTTTATATATATGAAGTCTTGGCTCGTTTGTTATTTATCAATGAGGGTAATGTCGATTTTGAAGTTGTATGGTTTCTAAAAAAGACTGATGACATCGGTTTCATAATGGGGTTTCAAACCTAGTTAGTTTATGCAACAATTATTGGGTTTTTGATATAAGTTTATATTATGAAGGATCGATGGCTTTATGGTTGTTTTCTTAGCCTCCCAAGTTGGTTTGAGGAAATCTGGGTATAATTGTTTTCAATTGACTTTGTAAACATTATCCTATAAAATGTTCTACAAGTTTAAATGGATACATATGGAAAAAGGAAAAGGGGAAAATGAAAATTGTAAAGTTTGATAGTCTTGAAAGTTTCCTTAGGTTTTATATTGAGCACTATAAAAATTGTCGTGTCTTGGATTTGAATTATTTACAAAGAAAGGTTTTTGGAAAATAATGAAAATATCGGTTTTAAAAGTCAATAAATGTTATTCATGTAATAAAACAATAATCGTCTCATTCTCATTCATTATCTCATTTTCCTCTCATTAAAAATCCCACCACCTTCCCAAATACATTTAATTTATCCTCTGTTCTATTATTATGAATTGCATTAAAATAAAATATTAAAAGGAAAAGGAAGACAACTGGTGTTGAAAGTTTGGATATGGAGACGAAAGTTGTCTCTACTTTTTCTTGAGAAATATCCATTGGTTGGTTCCAGTCAATGATACCACTTTTCACTCAATACAAATTCCCCATCTTCCCAATATCCCTATCACTCCCTTTTCTAATGGAAATGGATTATTGAATTTAAAATTATGATGGATGGATGGATTGCATGTTCTTCTGTTGTGAATGATAGAGACAACCTTTTGATTTTATTTAGGTAGAGTATTGATGCATGGATTGTTAAGAGTTTTTCATAAACATGATTGACATATTTCTTCAGGATGAGTTTCTTTAGTAGAGGCAACAATGGCAGAGGTGCAAATAGAGGAAGAGGAAATAATTAGTGAAGAGGCCATAAAAGGCCATGATTTTCAATACATTTTGATGTTGATCCATAAGAACTAAATCAAATTTTCCAATATAGGTTTTTTAGTCTAGTTGGCGAAGGAATTCGACAACCTATAACTGAGAGGCCTCCTTTATAGACACATCAAAATTTCTCTGGTATCCATGTCCCCCCTCATGTGTCTATACAGCCATAACCACCTCCCAACGATGGCTGGCAAGAAATTGCTAATCAAGTTGTAGCTCATCACCATTGTTTTCCTACTATGTTGTTTCCATTACCCCCTCCTCCACCGCCAATCAACCCAAATTCCCAATTTGATCATGTTTCATTGCTAGTACAACCCCCTCATGCAAGAAAAAGGATAAAAATTGTTGTTACCAAGCCATAGCTAGATGATGAAAAAGGAGTGGCCAATCCATCCAAGTCCTCCAAAGATTCCTCTGAATCTATGTATTCCCATATTCACCTCAAATATAGTTTCTCCCATTTCATCAGTGAGATCCGCTCACAAGGTCCTAATCAACTAAAGACTATTGCACAAAAAAATTCAGAAATGGGATCAAAAGAAGGTAGCCTTGAAAAGAGGAAAAATGCCTCACACAACAAATATGGTTTTTAGTGCTTTTTAATGATTTTCTTTTGAAGACAAATCTTATTGGTGTGATAAAAAATGTTTCGGACAACAAGTACATATTTAGAGAAGATCTTTTGGGACAACATGAGTATGGCTCTATTTTTTGCTATAGTCATGTTTTATTTTAATCTTAAAATATTTTGACTATTTATGAGGATGGGAGTTACAAGGAGAATACTTGAGTTAATTTTTTGGGGTATTATGTTTCATGTCTTGACAATCATTTAAAAAATGAAAATGGAGTGACAAGGGGTCCCACCTATTTATTTATTATTTAAATAGACCCTTATTTATGTATTATTATTTATTTGTCTCAATAAATTAGCTAAGCTAATTAATCTTAACAAAAGGAAGGTAGTTGAACTACCATAACTTATTGGCAAAGAATAAAAGCTCAATCAAATGAAGAGACAAATGAGTAAGAGAGAATAGAAGGAGAGCTTCTGCTACAAGGTTTTCTCTGTACTTGTGAGATACTTCCATTCTTCATTCATTCAGAGTTTACTAGAAGGCTTAACCATATTAATGATAGGAGGGTCTTATTGAAGATAGCAAGAACCAAAATTGAATCATATTTTCCAACAACTTGTCTTTAAAGGTGTATTATTTATCTTTGGTAGTTTGTGTGTTATTGTTTGTTTATGGATTAAATTTCATGATTGATAAAGAATATTTTTCAAATTCAAGTGAAAACATTTTGTGGAAATCTTATCCATATATTTAGCTTCAGTTTTCTTTTGGTGTCAGAGTCTTTTTGTATGGTGCCCATCAAAGGCTTCTAAATATGAATTTGGTCCTTACCCTTGTAGGGGTTCATAAAGAGAATTCAACTTTGTTACTCGGAATGAAATCAATATAAAAATCAGATTTCTAATTTCAGTCTCACATGTGTATTTGGTGATGTTGTTTAGATTTTTATTTTATCCTTGTCTCTTATCCATGTACACACTTATGTAATTTATTTCTTATTTTTCTTTCTTTTTCACAATTACATATAGTATATAAAACCAGCCTTGGTCCCTCATACTTAATACCTGTGGATTAAGTGATATTATTTATTTATTTATTTTAAGGATATAAACCCTGGGTAACATTCCCAACTATCTTTCCTTAACCCAACATGATATGAAAATGCTTGAGTAAGGTTCCTCATACCTTATCCTCGACATTTATTTGGCGACCATATTGGGGAGATCTTTCCATATCTCTCCGGTTGATCGTATCACAATTGTATTTTATTTTTTTGTTTTGTCTGATTACTCTTTGACTAATTTTTTTCCATGACAGTGCCTGTTGTGAGACAACCAAATATTGGAGATGGTCTTGGAAAACTAAACCAATATTTCCTTGACCTTGTTTAATACTATCTTAGCAACTGCTAGTACTCGTGCAGAACTTCACAACTCTTGGGAAGTAATTACCAGGGACATAAACATACATGAACGCTGGGAAGCCAGGAAAAAGAAACCCATAAATCAACAATAACCTCCCTTTTCATACCTTGTCAATATTTTATTTCATGTCATTTAATCCTTGCATTTATCAAAGGAGAAGAGGGTTGTCTCTTGAAAATACCCCTATTTATGAAATAGGAAGGAGTAAATTTTTCTTATCAGCACAACAAGGTTCTCTTAGGAGAACCTTATCTTAATATTCTAGTTCATCTCCATCATCCATACCTATCAATTTCAACATGAAATATGTGGGTAGTGGTAGTGGCACCAGAGGTTCCTCCTCGAAAACTTATGTGTCATTAGTGATTGGTAGTATCTACATCTATCAAGTCCCTATTCAATCCAATACCAATCCTGCTAAGGCCATAAATAAATATGGACTTTTCCAATTTGATGAAGAAGCTACAACCACTGCATGACACATATCCTCTCCCTTAAATCTCACACCCGCCACCCACCCATTACCAAAATTCAAGGATCATTTACCTAGGTTCTCGGGAAAAAGTATCGTTAGTACAAATGCACAACTAGTATAATTTTCTAATGCTTGTCATAACATAGGGGTCAATGATAACGACACTTGCATGAGTTTATTTTTCAATTCTCTCGAATGGAGAGCTGTAGAATAATTTTTTTACCTCTCTCCCAAAATCCTTTCAACTATCAAAGAATTGGTTTATTGGTTCAAGTCCACTTATGGACAACCCAAGAGTCCAACTAAGTAGTTAAGGGAATATACCAATATTACCTATAAGGATGGTGAAACCATTAAATATTTTAACCTTCGTTTCACCAAACTATATAATCAAATCCCTAAAATAAACCGTCCTCAAAATAAGGTTGCTTTCATGCATTATTATAATTCATTACCTTCCCCTTATCGTCATAGAATTGAAGAGAAGGTTATTGACAATATTGGTTCTACGCTTTAGGCTTTCCTAGAATATGAAGAGAAACTCGAAAAAATAGGTCTCCCTATGGGAGACTTGGTCAACAAAACAAACATGTCCACCCTCCTACAACTCGTGCAAGATATGAATAATAGGATGATAGCCTATGAACGAAAAGGAAATTACTCTTCCTCTTCCCCTGGGGATTCTTATTCTTCATTATCTCCTTTTAGAAATACTAATGAAAACATTTTTTAGCCAAAGGCCATAATGACTTGTAGTTGGTGTAAATTATGCGAAGAAAATCATGATGAGAGTACTTGTGAAGTTAAGAGAAATGCTAGAGATAATATATTTGGCAAAAGGACCGATACCACGATCACTATTTTAGATTGGGTTGAACCAGAGGATGTTATGGTAATAAGTACTAGGAATAAATCTTACACTTCCAAGGAAAAATATGAACTTCCCACGCGAAGCTCATCTTCTCAAAGTTTTGATATACAAGATGTCAGAACTTTGAATAATCAAGGAGTGTTTTCTCATATTCCCTCTTCTAAGTATAATATCCTTAATCCATTAGCTACTATCAAAGTTGATGCTACTGTTTTAGACATGGTTTTTGTCCCAGAACAATAGAAGCATCTTAAAGATTTTATGGAAGGTAATATTTCTACCATAGTCAATCTATTTGAAGAATCAAATGAAGAGGACTCAACTGTAAACAAGATAGTTGTAAATAACTTTAGGAACCCTGTAAAAAATCCCCCTTTATATATCTCAGTATAAATCACGAATAAAATAGTTCATTGTTTCCTAATTGATGGTGGGTTCAGTCCAAGTGTGATGTATAAAATTATCATGGAAGAGCTTGGATTATCTTGCACTAATGGAAATTATAGAAGCATTCTCTCTTATAACCATTTGCAACAATCAAATATAGGATAAATCAAGGATGTAACTTTATTTTTGTGTGCACATCTTGAGATAAGAACAACCCTCAACATCCAAGTAATTGATATTCTGGTGAGTAACTATTCAATTATTTTAGGAAGATATTGGAAATTCTTAAATGGTGGATACCTTTCACTCGATGGTACACATTTGTCTGTCCCTCGAAACAGAAAGAACATAATAGTACTTAGGGAAGGAAGAATTACACCATATATAGAAATCATCCCCAACCCCATGTAAATTACCTCGAGGAATATTTGGGGTTGTACTCTATCTTTGTTGATGACGGTGACACTATACTTGAACCAAATTTTTTTGATGATGGCATGTGGCACATGCATTTTGATGGCTCATGTTCAAATGAAGGTAATGGAGCCGACATCATTATATATTATCCTATAGGTAAAATCCACAATTTCTCTTATAGGTTGGAATTTGGTTGCACAAATAATGTTGTTGAGTTTGAGGCCTTATTGTCAGGCATCGAAAATGCACATACCCTCAGTTGTGGCCACCTTACAGTCTTTGGTGGTTGTGAACTTGTTGTGAATCTTGTACATAAAATTTATGTACCAAACAACAAGTTAATTAAACATTATACTCAAGTTGTTTGGATGATCATTTCAAATTTGTTATCATTTAACATCACTCATGCGAAGAGGGAACTTAATTGAATGGCTTATATGTTAATTTTTTTTGCAACATCTCCTACTCGACAATGTTTACCTCAAAGACCCGATTGTACGTTCCAATATCTATATCATCCTCACATCCCTGATAAGGTAGAATCATGGTAGGTCTTCTCGAGTGATAAAGGCATTTGAGATTTCATACAAAATGAACCATTTAAGCCCAAAGAAATCATCTCGGTTGAATATGAAAAATTTGCTAAAGGCTTGACTCCTCTCGAAAGTTCATTTTTCAAGTGATGTAGGCAACAAAAAAACACATAAGGAATAGGAGTCAAAAAAGGAAATTTGGTGATACCATTTCCTTGAATATTGGGACATTTGAATCTCCAAACATCATTAAATTAGGTGCCCAATGTTCCAATGAAGAGAAAGATAAATTCACATAATTACTCCGTGAATTTCAAGATGTTTTTTTTTCTGGTCAGACGAGGATCTTTGTGGTTTTGATATTGCTCTCATACAACATGCCATTCCTATCAAGGAAGGGGTAAAAATAGTTAGGTAAATACAAAGACCTAATAACCCTTCTCTCAAAGACATTATTAGGAAATAATTGGAAAAATTGTTGAAAGCTAATATAATATTGCTAATTAAGTATTTTGACTAGGTTTCAAATTTGGTCCATGTTCGGAATACTACCGGTCATATCAGATTATGTGTTGATTTCAAACATTGAATAGAGAAAGTGTCAAAGACCATTTTCCGCTTCCCAATATGGAAATGATTCTACAACAGGTTGTGATGTCTCAAATGATGTCCTTACTTCAAGATTTCTTTGGGTATAATCAAATCAAGGTAAAAAACATTGATAGGTATAAAACCACATTTACCACACACTAGGGAACATTTTTTTATGAACACATGGCTTTTGGATTATCTAATGCAGGTGCCAACTTTCAAAGAGATATGAAAATAGATTTTGACAGTCTAATCGGTAAGATTATCCAATTTTATCTTGATTATTTGATTGTTTATTCTAAAAATCACTTGGATCATTTTGGTCATCTTAGAAAAGTTCTCATGCACTACAGAAAATTTGGCATTTCTTTAAATCCTTCCAAATCTATTTTCGGTGTCATGAAGGGAAATATCCTCAGTCACATTATTTCTAATTCAAGTATAAGTATAGATCCCAAGAGCATTATTGCCATTCTAAACAGCCCTTCCCCCATCTCCAAGAAAGAAGTTCAAGTTTTCATGGGCATTATTACTTTTTTCCGTAGATTTGTTCCTGATTTTGTTGTCATGGTTAAGCCAATCCATAATATTATGAAGCAAGATCATTATTTTTCTTGGATAGATGATGTCTATAATGCTTTCCTTGGAATTAATAAAGCAATTAGTTATGCACTGGGTCTGGAGAAACTGGATTTTGAGAAAAACTTTATCATATATACCAATGCCATCGAGGAAGCGATTTTTGATATCCTCTTACAATGTGATAACCAAAAAAATGAAAAACATGCAGCTTACATGAGTCAAAGTCTATCATATGATGAGATTAGATACTCTTATATTGAGAAACATGTTTTTTCTCTTGTTAAGGATATAAAAAAAATTCGCCATTTTATTTTGGGCAAACATACACAGGTAAAAGTCCCTTTTCTCGTTGTCAAGTTTTTTCTTTCACAAACTTATCATTCAGGAAAACTTTCACATTGTCTTGACAAAATTTAGGAGCACAATTTGATGATTATGACTTCGAAGACAATCAAGGGATGAGACTTGTCCCTTCACTTAGCTCATCACGTTGAACCAAGTGAGGAAGTTAACGACCAAGATAATCCTCTTTCAACACTGCTTTATATTGAAAATCATAATCTCTCTCTATCCAAGCATCCTTGGTATAAAAATATGGTGTATTATTTTCATTATCAAAGGTATCCATATGGGTTAGATCCTCACCATAGAAGGATACTCCACCTTGAATCTTCCAAGTATATCATTTTAGGATAGTTTTTTTTAGGAGGTCTGCTGATGTTTTTCTACTTCAATGTGTAAATGATGCGGAAGCACATAGATTATTACATGAGATCCATCGATCATCAAAATATGTCATTCACATCGGTGGCCATTTTTCTACTAAGGATATTGCTTTTAAGATCATAAGAAATGGTTATCACTGACCTACGATATTTCGTGATTCATATAAATTTGAAAGATATTGTGATAAATGCCAAATATTCGTTGGAAAGAACGTCTTTCTTCCATGTATTTACAACCTGTCCTTCCGTATTTCCCTTTTTCTAAGTGGCACCTAGACTTTATTGGTCCTATCAACCCTCCATCTTCTATAGGGAATATATTTGTTTTGAAATCAAATGATTAGTTTACTAAGTGGACTGAGGTTGTTCCTCTTAGACACGCACAAGATGAGAATGTAGTTTATTTTCTAGAATCTAATATATTTTCCATATTTTTCATCCCATTAGAGATCATTATGGACAATGGATCAACCTTCATTTCTCCAAAATTGACCCAATTTCTAGCTAAGTTAGGTGTCAAACATTTCACTTCATCTTCTTATTACCCTTAGGTAAATGGGAAAGAAGATTCCACTAACACAAATATGGTTAGGATCATAAAGAGAATCATAGAAGAAAAACCTCTCCAGTGGCACACACTTCTCACTTATTCCCTCTAGGTAGATTGTACAACCACCAAAGAAAGTATGGGTTTACTCCCTTTCATCTCGTATATGGCCAAGAGGCTATTCTTCCTACTGAGATAGATCTTTCCTCTGTACAATTTATGTTATAGACTGAAGAGTTAAATTATTATAATGTTCCCGAAAGGATAAATGCATTGTTAGCCCTAGAAGAACAAAGAAACTTTGCCTTGGAGAACTAAAACAAAAGGTGTTGTTTACTACTTCTACTTTACCATCTGAGTTATTGACTAGGGGTTCATGTCTTATGGGTTTCAAACAAAGCTTCTAAAACTATCGACCCTCCTAGTAAACTAGAAGGCAACATAGCACATAGAATGCGCTGCGTAGTCTCACCCGAGATAGATTTAATAGGCGACTGCAAGAATCATGTGTTTACAGCCTAGGATTGAGCATGAGATATGTGATTTGTGTTATGAACCATATACTATAACTTGTAATTGCAACCTGCTGATATTCACAACTATGCATTACCTTCAACAACTTATTTCCTTAATAGCACAACCATAGTTCATAGCAATATAATAACTCATTCATTCATTACACATAACAAATA